>ML179288.1:3605-96829 GCA_004369135.1 Dendrothele bispora CBS 962.96 | reverse complement strand
ATCATCATACTCATCCCTAGGCTCCGCGTCATAAAAAAAGGTCTTTAGATATGGATGCTGCAATTGGCTGCTCCTTTTATTGGCCCGTTCATGATCATTCGTACATTTTCTCGAAAATGAACGACTTGGATTTCATTTTTTTTTGGTTCTTGACTCTTTGGCGGCCATTGTACCAATCTTCCTTTTTTCTTTTGCATCTAGAGGTCCTGGTCACATTATAGAGGTGAGGCCTTTCCCTCGAACTCTCTGAGACTCTTACAATTTCGAATACCCTATCAATCGACTAACTGAAACTCTGTTCTTTCTGGCCTATAGAGCTTCCGAATATTAGACGTGGACACATCGTCCCGAACCCAGTAAGCTACTCCATACCACCTATAGAGATTTCGCGCCAAACTCAGACTCAAATGCATCTTCGTTTTCTGCACCTTCCACCTCGTCAAATCCTTTTCTCCGTCTTCCATTCCCGACTCAAACTTACTAAACAAGGACAACCTATCCTTGAAAAACGCCACCTTCCTTGCCATATCCTCATCTTCTCATACGCGAGGCAGTCCCCACCGTTGTTTTCGCATTCGACCTCAAACAGAGTGCTCCCGCAAATACCTATAGAGCTTTGGAACTGGAAAAGAACAGGCTACGACCTCCTTTAGGTGCTTGGTGATCAATGATGGACTTTTTTTGTGATACCTCTGATACCTGGATTATCAAAAAATACATATCATCGCAAATGGGTTTTTGGGTGTGATCCTTTTTTTTCTCAGACATGGGTTGTGGTAAAGTGGGGACTGGTGAACAAACTGGTGACCTGGAGGAGTGTCTAGGGGTAGATATGACATGCTGACTGTCCTGGGAGGAGCTAAACCCACCCGAGTTTGGCGTTTCGCTGGGATCCCCATACCTCGAGAGGAATTCGTATCAATTTTCTTTGACGTCGACATCGACGTCTGAGGTATGAGGTGAAGTCCCTTCCAATTCCAATCATAAACTTATGGATAAACTTTTGTTTCAGACTTTTACCCCCAACACTCCCAAGAAGCAGGCGGTTTCCAGCCCATCTCGGGACAGCCCGAATCAATTTAAAAGTGTTCTCGACTGCGATTTCTGAATCGTCTTGTAGGCAGACCAAGCTGCAAAACAGTGGTTACACTCGCTCTCTGTCCGGCAGAAAATTTTACTGGTTTGGTTCAATATTATCTACACACTTAGACATGTAGCTGCTTCCTAATCTTGCTGCAAAGCGGATTTTTCTCCTTTAGCGGGCGTTTTCGTTGTATTTTACCGTCCTCTTTTTTCTCCTATGGTCTTACGTGCCTTCATCTGTAGGAGCTGTAGAAAATTTGTGGAATAGCTACTTGTTACAGACAAGAGTCACGACGAGAATGTTTGCTCACTTGAAGCAGTTGTTGCGCTCGCTTAGGTACATCTTTTCTCGCACTAATTGCATCATTGTTACCACCACCACCTTCTCTTCATCCACGCTCTTGCTCCTGCCCTTCTTCAATCTACCGTGCGTTTGACTTTGTAGTACGCGTCTCTCTATATATATGAACTCTCCACTTACCTCGTCAGAAGAAAATGCCGTCTTTTACTCGTGCACGACAAGCGTTTATGGAACTCGATGCAAAGCTCCTCTACTTTGCGAATCTTATGGATCGTGTCCGCGACGCACTCCAAATTGCGGTCGTATTTCCGAACCTAGCAGGACGTATCCAAGATGTATTGATTAGTATCAACGAGGATCTTCGCCACCTCGCTGATCTCACAACTTTCCTCCGGAATGTACTTCAAGTGGCTGTCATACTCATTGATATTGTAGAGGGTACGTGTTTTGCCTTCTCTAATGATCTTCAGTGAATGACCTGCGTCCAGTCATATTCGAGCAGGCTGGTTGGTTAGGTCATCAGATCGGATACAATGGTGATGGTCGGGTTGGCGATGAGGGTCGGAATGACGTTGGAAGAGACGGTGTTGAAGGACAGGCGGAGATATAGGAAAATCGTGCTCTCTGGCGGTACGTTAATGTGGTGTTAAGTGAATCAAGTGTCTAATGAACAAAGACACCAAAAACACCAAAAACCAAACACAAAACAGTGTAATGCGAGTGCTTTTGAGTGACAGAACACTTCTTTAGAAAGGGTCTTTTGTAGTCTTAGTACAAAGGATGAACCAATGTATGTGTGTGTGCGATAGTGTAAAAAGTACGATTCAAATCTCCGCTGAGATACAGATTCAAGGTTTCAAAGTCACAAATTGACCAATAACACGTCCAATTCTTTAGCAATACTGGGGTGACAGTTCTGAGCTACTGCTAAACTTCGAGGAATAGTGACAGTTCTGAGTTACTGCTAAACTTCGAGTGTAGGATGTAGACAGTTCTGAGATACTGGTAAACTTCTTTCTTTAAAACTTTAAAACGAAATCTTTCTTTATACAATCTTTATTTAGAGATTCCTGTCAACACTATTGACTGGCCAAGGCAAGCGGCGTTTAGGTACGCTCCGAGAGACACTTGGATCCGCAGTCGTGTATCTGGTACTACTCTGGGGTACTACTACTACTACAGTGGGTATTTATATGATTTCGCTATAAACTGTACAGTACTAGATACCCAGTTCGATGTCCGCTAAAATATACAATAAAAGATAAAAAGAAACTGATACTGGTAACGCATATTTTACAGATAAGGAAACAAGACATAGAGACTGAGTAGGGTTGTGACAATAGACAATAAAGAAACCAAATAAATCTAACAGATCTTGGTATATTGCAGTAAGGAGCTATACCAGGCACGCCTATGCCCTATAGCAACTACTAGCGTTCGGAGACGGATGTACTCGTCATCCAGTTGTGTCTTTTCGGCGTATACGCGTCAGTATACCAGCCGAGTCTTGCTTCAACGTTCCAACGCTAAAATGTGTATATTTAGCCAAGAACAGTTCCTCTTGCTTCACAAGTCATACTAGAAGTGAATCTCAACACTTCCCATCTTAATATACGCTCAGGAATCCATACGATTCCTTTCCTTGAAGGTTTGTGCACATTTGACCCCTATACACGTACTTGTGAAATCGCGTAATCGTAATTACTATCACATGACGCGTTCTTCGGCATGTACTGCACCCGTGCTTGCTAGGTTCTTTTCGGTCCGGATACAGCTAACCCTAATCGGAATAGCTTGTCCACCGCATTCGGAGTTCTTCTTAATATAACAATTGATCCTTTTGACACGTTCCTTGAGATCCCGTGAATACGCGTTATACCGGCCATGAGTCATCGCAATTTGACAATTTTAGCGTACGAGCACTTTAGAGGCATCGTAGCCTTGGATAGAGTCTCTAGTATAGAGATATCAATATACGATTGACTTAGACACCAACTTGTAGTAGCTAGATAGTCATACAGACCACCATAGATACTTAGAATAGTCTATCTTTATCGAACATAGCTGAATTCCGCTTTGACTGACAGTTTGGGCTCACTTCAGTCCTCTGTCAACGCGATAATATACTTATTATCACTGAATCATATATTCTTTCTTCAAAACGCGAAAATATAGGCCTATGCAGTAACGCTGAGTTACAGCGCATTATCTCCCCCAAACTAAAAGAACTGACCGTCCTTGGTCATGCGTGTCACCTGACAACGCAGAGATAACTCCGTTGGTTCTTAATTTAGTTCCGGCGGTGGATGCGCCCATAATTAATCACATGTCATGATCGGTGTCAAATGTTACGTTTTAGGTAACTCTTTTTCCGAATTTGGCAAGGGGACACCTTCCTGTGGCTTCCCCTACCTCCTAGAACGCTTTCCTCGCTGTGCAACACCTCGAGAACGGAAATGAACGGTGTATGTCATAGCGTTACGGCATCACCGCACATTTTAGCGTTCTCGTGCATGTTCAAACCTTATTCTGTTTGTCTTTGCGCCAAAAGTCACGCACAAGTTGAACTTGTCGCGTATATAAGATCCATGGCCACTGACTCATTCTTTTCTTTCAAACTTTCATTCCCACTCTTCCCTTTCGACGCCCAACGTCCCCAACTTCTTCAACGTTCCCCCGCTTAACTACAAAACCGACTTGTTCTCCGCTGAAATGGCACCCAAATCCGCCACCGCCACCAAGATCGACTTTAACGACTCCGCTGTCATCGACAAGCTCGAGGAGCTTCGCAAAGTGCTGGTGAAGGTGCAGAAGGACCAGACCAGCGCTAAGGTTAGCTTTATAGCGCTCAGAGGATATGAGAAGCAGGTTCCGTTCTTGGTACGTCTTTTTTTGCTCCATTTCTCACTCTGACTTTCTCCCTTGTGAACTCTAGTTCACAAGTCGCTGGACTCTAGTCCAGACGAGCCTTTCTTTTGTTTAGCTCTTTGTTTGCTAATTCTTGCTTTATCTTGTAGAAACAACTCTTTGCTACGGTTAAACCGAAAAATGCCGCCATTCCTGCTAATATCTGCTGTCTCGTGGGTCTGGCAGCAGAACTTGCTGACTTTGTTGGCAAAACCCGTGACTTGGATCAACCATGGCTCCCCTCCGAGTCAACGAGGCAGGCCTTAATGGAGGTCGACAATGTAAGTCTCCTTTTTTCTCCTTCCGCGTCGTCACTTCTAAGCTCGATCTTTTTCAGGACTTTGACTTAGACAATGCGATCACGCTGCCGGAGGACTCGGTACGTCCATTTTCTCTCTTTTGCCTCCGTTTAACGCTGACTCAGCTTATTTGAAGGATGATGAAACATCCGGCGCTGCCTCACCAACTCCTGGTACGCCAGACTCTTTTCATTTCGTCCGCCGACCCGCTGCTGAGGCTATGGCATCTTCAAAAGACACCTCTTCCTCCTCCTCATTCGTTTCCTTCGAGCATTCTTCTTTTTATTGATGTATTACTATCAATTGATCTTAGGACAAATGTTTCTATAGTCCGTAGTAGAAATGTAGTAAATTCGCCTGTAACCTTGTAATTTCGCACAATTTTAACGTCATTCCCATGCGTATAATGATAACCGCGTAAGATGCGCTAAAATCGCCAAATTTGGGGTGTTCTTATCGAATTTTGCCCCATCTCTCCCCCAAACTAAAAAAAAACATCGTCCCGATGTTGGCATGAGCGGAGATTTACAAATATGGGAATATATCAAATGGAGGACCCTGCATTATTGCGTGACGTACAAATGAATGACTACCCAAATCCAACTCTAATCACGCGAAAATCTATTAGAGATCCGCACACGTTGGTAATTTGATTTTACAGATCCAATCTGTGGCTATCATTCTGCACATAAAATATCGCAAGTCCCCCTCGACTTTTTGACATCCCCATGTCTTGTAATCCACCTCACCATCCTTATGAATGCGACTATTGTTGCTTCGGCGCTCGGTTGGTACTTCGCAGCTCAACCAACGTTCTTGCACTCCGTCGATTCAACACAGACGGACTCGTTGGCCTCAATCGTTACCCCAAACGTCAGCTCAACCATCGCAACGCTGAACTTCGTCTTTGGAAACAGACTACTCAATCCATGGAACAATTGTACGCGTTATCTTACTTTCTTTCTTTCGGGACACCATGCTGACCGTAAACTTGTAGGATTCGTTTCCGCTTCAGTCAGACGTTCCCAACTGACTAGTCTCATGCGACTAGTACCAGGTAACTAAACCTTTCTTATCTTGCTGCTGAGCAATACTAATGACACGTATTTTAGCGTTGTTAGTACCCTATTGTTCGATAGGATTTGCTACACCGTTGGGCATAATGGAGATAAATACTCTTCCAGTAAATCTATGTAGTTATGCAAATGTTTGTAAATAAATTGGATTGACACTATTTCAGTGAAATTTATCCAATAATATTCCGCACATCCGCCCTCCTATACGATTTAGTGTTATCTTGTCTAGAGTCCCCATTAGACGAAATAAAGGATGATTGGTATGTCCACATGGATCATGATCGACTAGGCACCACCTGAGTATTCTCTCATGCAGCTTTTCTAGAAAGGACCCTTGTTCGAAATGCGAACCTGAAATCACCTTTACAATGCGTAGCCTTCAACCCTCGACCTCAAGCCGTATGGATTCGTGGCTCAGCGCATCCTCGTCAGCTTTTAGCGAACACTCAAGTATAAAAGATTTCAAGATCAGGTCAATAAACTCAACCCAAACTCTACATCGTTAATACTATGGCCCCTACAGCTGTTAAAAACGTTACTTCCTGGTCCGCAGATGACTGGCTCAAGCGAACCGCATTGCTTACCAGCATGTTCCATCTTCATCTTGACGCTGGCACTTTCGACGAGAAGCGCAAGTCTGCCCTTGCTCTAGGCGATCACTTGGTACGTGACAACGCTGAAATGCCAACTTTCTTCATTTCTAACGATCTATTATCGTCAGGCTGCTACTCCCGATGCCGGAATCTTCAAGAAAGAAGAAGCATGCATCCAGAAACTTTTGGAGAGCAAGACTTTCCCCGAAAAACAGGCTAGAGAACAGAACCTTGGATCTTTGCACACTGTCAACACCATCAACAAATATCTCGTTATCGTTGGTGCTCTTCCAGCCAACCCTGATGAGAAGGAGAAGACGAAGGACAAAGAACCTGAGAAGGAGAAGAAGGAGGACAGGAAACGAAAGGTACGTTGTTTTGTAAATCAACGCGTATTTATGTCGTAACCTTCCCCACACATCTTTCAAGGCTAAGACTACTCGATCCAAGACTGTCGTCAGCGATAGCGACGAGGAGTCCGTCCAGATCATCATTTCCAAAGATGAGGACATCGAGGTCAGTCTTTACCAATCCTTTATTCATGTTCGTCTTTTAGCGTTGTTCTACAGATGGCCGACGCAGGATTGAAGGACTCAGTCCATGCGCCTTCCAAGGGCAAGGCAACTCGTGGTCCGCCTCCAGTAAGTTATATTCTTTCTTATGCAATTCCCGACGCTAAACTTGTAACCAGAGGGCTAGCCATCCTCCTACAGTTTCCCAAGCCCGTGCAGCGATGGTATGTATACCCTATGAAGCTCTTCCAAACATGGATACTTCATCAGTCGCATTGCGGAAAGCTAACCATTATCTTGCGAAGGCCGAGGTTACCAAACGTCTTAAATCTGGCATGCCCCTCTCGAACTTTAGCCCTCTTACTCCTGGTAAGTCCTTCTGGTGATCATTATACGCATTATTATACCATATAACTCTAGTTCAGAACAGGAACGACTTGTGGCACAGGAGAACCTCGCCAGTGCAATCCAGGAGGCTAATGTTCTGCCTTTCCTTGCGTTTGACAAGCTTCCCACTGAGGCTTTCAACGCTGTTCGGAATTTTCTGGCAAACGAGATAATCTCAGTTCGTCATCAGATTCACTATTCATTGCAGCATCACCGTAGTCTTGAATCCGCGTATCAGGAGTCCGTCCGAGAGCACTTGGCTCGGGCCAAACTTAATTCCAGCGAAGATATGCCATCGGAGGAAGCCGATCCTCTTGCTACCATCAATGGTGAGGCTTCCGGAAGTGGTACGCAGGATTAACTCTCTGGTGTTGCAAGCGTTCTTTTACTTGGTACACAAACGTCTATGGCTTCTTGGTATATTGGACATCCGACTTTGTAGTACTCATGTAATTAGTCTCTATTGTATAGAACTACTTTTCACGAGTCAGGAGCACGTGTGCCTTTCTTTTGAGACCTTGTCCGCCGGCCCGAGTCATCATCCGACTCATCGGACTCTTCCTCAGCGTGGGAGACGTTGGACTCATTTGGTACAGGACCACTATACTCCACTACTTCGCCATCAGCGTTCAAGTTAGGTATTCTTAGATTAGGTATCGCGTCAAATACATAATCCTTTCCTGAGACTTGTTCTTCTTGGTCTACATCTTCAGCCATACGATGCAACTCTTCCAGTGACATTCCTATCAAATCTTGGATATTATCAGGTAAGGTTATAGGTTCATACCTAGCTTTATGTGGTAGGACTCGAAACGCAGCGACTTTTTCGCGCAACACTGATCCATCCATCTCCGCTAAAATATAAGCACCTCCTCTAGTTCGTCTTATAACAATCATAGGACCGATATATCTTGGATACATCTTTCTATCCAAACTTTTCTCAATCCTAGTGTTTCGAACTTGTACCAGAGTACCTGGTTTGAAATTCCAATCCTTGATAACATGTCTGTACTTCTTTTCGAACTTAACAAGTTCTCTTCGTTTTGCTTCAGTAACGCGTGAAATCATTGCTTCAACATGTACTCGATGTTTAGCTAAAGCCTGAGCTCTATAACCAATCAATTCTTCAGTGGTGAGAACTCTGTCTGGAAGTTTGACCAACCAAGTCGATTCCACAATATCCAAAGGTAGAATTGGTTCAGCTCCTAGTGCGATAAAGTAAGGAGAGCAACCTAGATTCTTTCTTACAGTTACTCTATCAGCCCATAGTACCGGCTTCAAGAACCAATACCATTTAGCGATATCACCACCAGTGGCTTTAACTAAAGCTTGTCTTATGTCGAAGTGAGCTCTTTCGATAGTACCATTAGCCTGTGAATTGTACGCTGAAATTGTTATTCCTCTGATACCGTACTTGTCTTCCAGCCATTTTAATACAGCTTTCATTTGTGGTGCGTTGTCCGTTACTACTTCTTGTGGACAACCCCAACGACAAATAATATCATCAAAGAACCATTCAGCGATGCTTCTAGTATTCTCTTTTCTTAAAGCTCTTCCTTCAGACCATCTTGATAAGGCACATCTACCATGTACGACATCCTTGCATCCATTACTTGCAGGAGAGACCTTAAATACGTCTACGTGAACTTTCTGGAATAGTGAAGGAGTATATGTAACAGTAGGTGGGATCTTAATCAACCTTAATTGCCTGTCTTGACATGCCTGACAAGTACTGACAAACCAGTCAACATCCCTTTCCATATCTGGCCACCAGAATCGCTTTGCGATTGTGGCACGCGTTGCAAATGCACCCTTATGTCCTAAGTTGTCATGTGCAGCATGCATCATATACATCCTCTTTTCTTTTGGTACAACTAGTAAATGTTGCCCATCCATTTGTTCATTCCGACGGTAAAGCCTTCCTTCTTTATCTACAAAGAATTTTGCAGCTTGTCTCATGAATGCTTGTTTCTTCTTCTTAGGCAAATCATTCAACACATTTACGCTGGAATCTGAATGCCATTTCTTAATATCTTCTAACATATCATCCAGCGAACAACTCTCTTTTGTACGATGCCTCTCCTCGTAGGGATGATCGTGATCCCATGAGTGATCACTAGGTGGCATCATTAAAGACTGCGCGAATTGTGACAGCTGAACTCCATGTAGAGCTTGGAGTCTCTCCCTTCGAAGTTCATAGACTCTTTCTTCATCTATCAACTCTTGAATATCATCTTCAAACTCTTCAATAGTAGTAGCCATATCATACATATAACCACCTCTATTGTCAATATCATGTTTGAACTCCTCAAAGTCAAAAGGTTCCTCATCTTCCTCTATATCCATTCTGAATCTAATGGGTTCTCCATTGTCCTCGTCCATAAGGTCCTCCTCTGTAGGTAGAGTAGTCCTTTCAGATGATTCTGAGTAAGGTCTTCTAGATAATCCATCAGCTAGAGAATGAGATTTCCCCTTGATATGAACTAATTCAAACTGATACTTTCTTATTTCTTCAATCCACCTATTGATAGTAGCATTAGGGCCACAACTAGGATTTTCTAGCATCCCCTTGATATAGCTAGCGTCGGTCACTACTGTCAGATCCCTACACCCATAAGTAGTGTAATAAGAGTCTTCAAGTGCTAGTTTCAAACCATACAACTCTCTCTTAGGTTGTGAAAATCTAGCCTCTCTCTCATTCAGTGTAATAGATCCAAAGTGAATATAATTCTTCTTTTGAGGATAATTAGGATCTTCTTGATATAGATAATAACCAACAGCGATATATGAAGTATCAACAGCTAAAATGATTCCTTTTTCATCTTCGTAGTTGACTGCTTTCAATGGTGGGGCATTACATATGCCTTCTTTTATCTTTTCAAATGCTTCAATCTGTGGCTTTTCCCATTCCCAAGGAACATGTCCTGTAAGTTTATTCAAGGGATTACTGATTGCAGCGTAATCTTTCACGAACATTCTCAGCTGTCCGGCAGTTCCCAAGAAACTTCTTAATTCAGACACATTCAAAGGTGTCGGCCAGGACTTGATAACTTCAACTGTCTTACCATCAGGTTCTCTGCCCTCGTAAGTACAGCAATGTCCAACAACCATGGCTTCTGGCACACAGATGAAAGTTTTCTTTCCTGAGAAGGTTCCTCCAGCATATTTCATACGCTGGATTACACGGTTAACATTTCCCATGTGTTCCCATACAAACCTTCTAATCTTTGGATTTTCAGGTATGGTTTCATAACCACCACCTGGCAACTCATATCTTGTAGCTGGTCCCTTGATTGGAACATCATCAACATAAGGTATAGTAACATGAGGGATTTCGTCTTTCAAAATGAAAGTTACATCATCATGGAATATTGGTACAGAATCAGTCCAACCCATTGGTAACTTCACCAGCCTATGCATCCCAAACGGTGTTTGAAACGCTGTAAGATCACGCAAATCCTCGTCGATGTACCTATGATCATAACCAACAAAGATGTCAAATGTCGCTAAACAGGCTCTGCCCATAAATTCGCGTGCGACATCCGCTGTGGCTGGAGGTACACCTGAGTGTTGAATTGTAACCTTATTGAGAGGCTCAAGACTATGGACTATCCTCAGTTTACCATCCTTCTTCAACACACAAAACCACTTAGATCTGTATGATGAGTTCGATGGTTCATAGGTTCCAGAATCAATCTTAGCTCTAATCAACTCACAAACTTCCTTATAAATGCCTGGAGGTATAGGTATATTTCTTTCTACCCAAGGTGTATGAGGGACTACTGGGAACTTTACAGGAGGGAAATATTCCTTCTTGAAATTACCAGCTTCTTTTGTTTCCCATGCAAAACCTTCCTCTTGACGTTTCATAAGTTCATGCATAAGTTTCCTTTCTTCAGGCCAAAGAAAATCTCCTGGATGGTTATCATCTATGATTTTCTTTCTTTCTTCAGTGTATCTTTCACCAGGTACAAATTCTGGAGGGTGAGTAGGAAGTTCTGGCATATCAGCCAATGGATCTCCTTTGATATCCCTCTTAATATGAAACTCTGGTGGAACTTGTGTTTTCACAGGTCTAACTTTCACACCAACCGGTTTATACTTTCTTGAACCATAGACTCGTACCAACTTATAGCGTTTAGTGGATTTACGCGTTGATTCGTCTTTATGGTTTTCAGCGTTGGGCGTATCTGGAGTCGATTGCTCAGTGTACGCAGTGTCGGAGTTCGAAAACGACGACTGCGAAACTACTGGTGGTTGCCCCTGACGCCATACACTATAAACAGGTCTTTGCGATTGTTCTCCTGTTGAACACTGTTGCACATACTCTTCTAGTACGGCAGCTACTTCTTTATCTTGTTCAGCTATAGACTCTTTAGAAGCCATTAAATATGCCTCGTTTAATTCATCAGTGCCAAACACTTGTTTATCAGGTAACTTATACCCGAGCATCTTGATTTCGCCATTCTCATCCATTTCCAGACTAACAGCAACCTCTCCCTGTTCCTCAACTAGTTCCTCGAGGCTACCCAAAAATTTACTTCGGCAGGATCACCCTCATGATCCTGTTCCTCACTTGCAGACTTTTCCAAATCTTCTTGTGGCACCAACTTTTCAGGACCATGTCTCTTGATTTTGACATCATCCCTCCTAGAATAAGTACCAATCTGTTGTCTACGGCTTGAATTAGGGTCTGTCAGCGTAATATACTGATCCCCTTGCTTGGTATTCTTGACTTCACTTTCCACTAAAACATCAAATGGTCGTCCCATCAAGACTTCATAAGGAACATTATCCATTACATGAACTTGTAAGTAGATGGTAATGTCACCAAATCTAAATGGTACATTTCTAGCCAAACCCCTAGTAGGGTTCAGATTTCCATTTGCACTTTGCATGTGGATCACAACGTCTGGATCCCAAGTGATATCAAGGCCAACTGCAATATTAGTATTCATAGATACTATTTGAGAGCCACTATCAAGCACGCATTCTACCTCTTCTCCAGAATTGTTAATCTTGGGGTAGACTACACGTAGATCTTCACCTCGTCTTGCAGCGACGATAATCCTTTTCTCTCTATCCGCTGGCGGTCGATCTTGTCGAAATTGCTCTACAACATCACGCTGAACTATAGCACCTTCCGGTAAATCGTCTCTTGGTTCCATTAGTACTTCCAGTCCTGGTTGCGCTAAAGTGCAGTGCACTACAACTGATATAGATATGGGCTGTGTGGCTGAGTATAGTAGATATCAATATATCAACAATAAGATCACTCTACAAATAAAGCAATCTCAAAGCCAATACACCAATGAATACTAAACTAATCCTCAATATGTAGTGTATGCGGGCGAGTCTGGGGTTCGGAGACAGAATCCTTTTGCAGCAAACACACAAAACAACAGTGAAGCAAAGTTTTAATCAAGTCTGGAGTTGAATATTCTAGTCACGACTCAATATATCAACAGATATCTAAGTCTAGACAAATACACAAAAGTAAATGTGAGGTCTATACACTCAAGTGAATGTAATGTGATTGTGTAGGTTGTGGAAGTAAAGGTATCGAAGATGATAACCCCGCAATACAAGTCTGAATGGCTTTCGAGGCGGAACAGGGGCTTGTATAACTTGAAATATATTTGAATGGCTTTCGAGGCGAAACAAATATATAACCAATGAAGAAAACACTTAATAAAGTATCTTCCCGCAATATAATCTAATGGCTTTCGAGGCGAAAAGACTATATTACTTGCTGACCAGTGCGAATGGCTTTCGAGGCGAAACCACTGATTCAACCGACAGTTCAGAGTTAACCAATTTAACTTCTGAAAAGGCACAAAGTAATCACCAACGAAATTTATACTATTGAGCGGAGAAATTGAGTATCTACAAAATCTCGTACTCTTCCGGAGCCGACTTTCTGGTTAAACAAACTTTAAAACAACAAAGGTATGCTTTTATGATACTGGAGATCTCCTCCTGAATCAGCTGTCCTAAGTGTGAGCAAGAACCGTACTACAGTCACTGGAGTACCTAGCTGTATCTACTGCCCTTTTATATGTACAGAGTAAAATGAAAAATAAAGAAACTATTTTATCTAGGAGATCTACAGTCCTCCTACTATATATGGTATGTAGAAATAAGCTTTCGTAATTTACGTGCGTGTCACAGTCCGTATATAGAAACTTTGTTACTTATTTCGTCTTTCTAAAATAATTCTTTCAAGTCTGGACTTGTTTCTTTTAATCTAGATTTATTATCGCGCCTCCGTGTACTGGCCGACGAGTCATCTAGTTGACAAGTCCTGACTCGATCTTTCTAATATCTGGACTCTCATTGGTTGAGAGTCATACTCTGTCAAATTCTGTCATACCGGAGCCCTAGGCGGGTCTGCGGATAAATTTGTAGTATGCGCCCAACGTCGTCATACCCCTAAATCTAGTCATAGCGAGTCACCGGTCTGTCGGACTCCTATATTTTATTCCTGATTAAATCAAATAAGTGGAACTTGTTTCTAGAAACGTTGCTCCGCCTCTCTGGATCTGTTCTCTGTAAGGCACGCGATCGTCGCAACCGATCATCGCTCTAGATTCTAATTAGATTTAGACTTTAGACTTGACTTTAGTCTGGACTCGAAGATAATTTTAGTCTGGAGTTAATTCTATTCCCTTGGATCAGGACATAATTATATTTATATTAGCCACAGTGGTGTCAGCCACTTCCCCTAGGTCTGGAGGACTCATTCTGTTTTACTTGACAAGGTCCAAGCTGAAATGCCTAGCATAGACCTTCATAACTAGATAAATCAATTAATCTACCCTAGTCATGTAGTCACTTCTATCATCTCTGGATACGATTTTCCTTGTGGAACAAGTCTGGACTTAATATGTATTGACTTAATACAATTATTCCTCTTGACTATCAGTCCGGGACTCACTATAGTCCTCTATTTCCCTTATTACTAATACTATAGACATTCAGGATTTAATAGTAAATCGCGAAAAATCTACGGTATTGATTTTCTAGCGTATTAGCGCTAATTCCTCGAGTTCGAAATACTCTAGTACAGTACTTTCTTCATGTGTGCCATCAATTCCTTCTACTTGAATCATGGCCTGCATCTCTTTAGGTTGTATCTTGCAATTCCTAGCCCTTCTTAGGACAGATCTCCATACGGCAGGAGATACTGAGATTAATTCAGCGACATCTAGTACAACTGAACCTCGATAGATTCTCTCTGCAATCTCTTCATCTACTGATTTCTTAAATACAGATGGATCTTTGTCTTTATTAGTGGAACTAGTATTCTTCCCAGAACTAGTTTGTCCAGTTGGAGTTCCAGACTTCTGAACTTCTGGATTGAAATCCCCCTCTTTTGGCAAGGACCTACTATTGATAGGTACAATCTTTGAAAAAGGCCTCGCTGTATTTTGCTTAGCCTTACTTGCCTCCTTTTGGGAGTCTTGATCCACTTCTTCATCACTACTACTTTCAGATTCTTCAGGTACAAACGAAACCTTCCTCTTAGCTGGAGGTACGTACTTCTCATTCCCTTTTCGTACAATAACTACTTCAGGCTTAAGTACGCATTTCTTCTTAGCTGGTTGTTCCTCATGGACCTTCGCTGTTGAAGAGCCAAACTGTTCAGCTTTTGACTCCTCAGGTCCAATCACTGGAGGTTCTAGTTTTTTGAACTCTGGAGGGCCTTGTTCATCTGGTCAAAACGATCGTTCTGTTCCTTGATGGAGGTCATCAGAGTAGTATATTGATTCCTGGAGATGGGAGCTTCTTCTTCGGCGCCCAAGTCATATGCAGCTTCGTTATCTTCTGCAGAACTGAATAGGGTAGCTTTTGGCATAGGCCAACCCCTTTGCTTTGCGATCCTTTCGATTTTGACTTGCCTAGTTTCCTGGGCATCCCCATAAGGTACTGGGGTTCCATCTCGAAGTTTGATCGCGTTTCCTTCCTTTATAACCCATTTACGATTTTCGATGAAATCTCGCTGAACGGGACACTCGTTCATTCGATGTTCTTTGCTTCCACAGAACCAACAAAGATACTCTCTAGCAGTCATCTGGTTGCCAGTTCTAGGACTCATCTTTGGCTTAGACAAGTTGCTCAGTTCGGCTATCTGATCCTTAGTAGCACCCCTGTCAACTATGTACTTCGCCAACTGTTGCAAAGTATCTTGATTCAACACAGATTTCTCCGTCAATTCACGAATTTGAGCTTGGTTTCGATCTAGCGAAACAGCTATCTTTTGAAGGAATTCATCTTGGTCTTCTTCTTTGGCTACAGCCTTGGACTTCGCTTCCTTTATAGCATTTTTGATTACTATTTCCTTACGACGAGTCCCTACAACAAGAGGTTTGGTAGGTACATCCTCAATATCAGAGTCATCCTCATCTGCACCTACGCTGTAAAGCGCAGCGAGATGGTTAGCACAAGCTTTATTAGCAGCACTAATAATGTCCTCGATATCATAAGGATCCTCTACTCTCCTGTCTTCTGCCGCAGCTGGTAGCAATAAAGTTATTGCCCTAAGAAATTCTTTGTCTAAACCTTTCAAGAACAGCTTTACAGCTTCCCCGTTAGATATAGCGTACGGTGGCTTTTGAAGCTTCGTAAGTTCAAGTTGGAATTCGCGTACATAGCGCAGGAAGCGTTCGCGTTGATTCAAAGGTATGATCCTGTGTCTATTCACAATATCCTTCAAACGCTTTACACTCCCACGGCCATTATCCACTGATTCTGGATACGCCTTTTTCATTTCTTCCTTAAACTTGGCATAATCGCCTTGACATTCCGTTGCTAAACCTTCATGTATCTTTCTTGTCGCCCACTCCATGTACTTTAACGCTAAAATGATCTTAGCGTCCTCCTTTTCAACACCGGCTACTTCGAAGATTTCTTCTAACTCATCCAGATACTTTGTCAAAGTTCCGGGTTGAGCAGCATCGAATATAGGAGGTACTTTGTAACGCTTGGGCAACTTGTCACTTTGAGCTTGACTAGCTGCTTCAGCTGAAACATTGAACTTCGGAATCGAAGTGGGAACAAGATCCTCTTGGGGATCCTGTTGAGGTTCTTGCTGTGGTTCTTGTGCAGGTTGTTGTTCAGACATATTGCCTTCAGAGATTCTCGGTGAAGGTAATGGGGTTCTAAATACAGTAGTTGTAGTTAGAGGTGAAAGGGGTTCAAGATCTGAAGCTTCTTGTTCCGGTGGACGCTGTTGTTAGAGATCCCCACGGGTGTATCCGTGGTACAGGTACCTGCAGGTTTCATCCGTGGGAAACCTGCAGGTTGACAAACCCGCGGATACAGGTACCCGTTTCCCACGGATATCTCACAGATACGGGTCTGCATTGGAGTATTTTGTTTATATCTGCGGGTATCCGCAGGTTTTCAAGTGAAAAAATATAATAATACAATGCTATTAAGTATCATAACACCCCGTACATTTAAAAGATTTCTATACATAACACTACTCAATTTCAATCACCTTTTGACCTCCATCCTTAATCAGACTGTTTAAATGCTGAAAAACTTCTGTCTTTGGCATTAGATCAGCCCCATTCCATGCCACAATCAACATCAACATCCACTTCCAAATTGAATTTGCAGACAGATTATGGTGTCTTGGGGTCACTGTGTGATCACCACAACATACTCTGTAAACAAAAGTTGTTGCAGATAGAGTTCACCTTGATTTCCATATATCTAGTAAAGATTGAGTAAAAGAAAAGATATGTATGCAAAATATACATCATAAGGCTAGAAACTGAACATATTGAATAAGTTTACAGATAAATTTTTTTATGAAATCTTCCAGAAATGAAATTTATAGCAGATAAAGATCCCTTCAATTTGATATACTAAACATCAAAAATGGATGGAAAATGAGGAATTAATATGCCAAATACACATGAAGTTACAACCTCTTTGCAAAAAACTGAACATATTGAATAAGTTTACAGGTAGATTTTTTTATGAAACTTTCCAGAAATGAAAGTTATAGTAAATAAAAATCCCTTCAATTTGATATACTAAACATCAAAAATGAATGGAAAATGAGGAAGTTATATGCCAAATGAACATGAAGTTACAACCTTTTGGCAAATACTGAACATATTGAATAAGTCTACAGACAGATTTTTTTATGAAACCTTCTAAAAATAAAAGTTATAGCAGATAAAAATTCCTTCAATTTGATATACTAAACATCAAAAATGGATGAAAAATGAGGAAGTTATATGCGAAATACACATGAAGTTACAACCTTTCTGCAAAAAAACTGAACATATTGAATAAGTTTACAGATATACTTTTTTATGAAACCCTCCAGAAATAAAATCTATAGCAGATGAAAATCCCTTTAAGTTGATATACTAAACATCAAAAATGGATGGAAAATGAGGAAGTTATATGCTAAATACACATGAAGTTGCAACCTTTTTGTAAAGTGAATAGCTCTGCCAGTACTGATAACCAAGACATGCTTCATAAATGAAAGTTGGAGCAGTTAAAATCACCTTTATCTTGGTATACTTAGCATATATATTGAATTACAAATGATAGCAATACACAAAACACATATAACAAGGTCAAAATTGCATATTTTTGATCAACATAAAAACCTCGAATTTTCTACTGATACTTTGGTATACATATTTGCGGGTACCTGTGCTACCCGCAGGTTTGCATCCGCGGGTTGAGGATATCCGTTCCCACGGGTAGGTGGCGGATACAGGTGAGGTGTTTATAGATCAAAAACCCGCAGGTATGAGCACGGATAACCCGCGGATGTATCCGTGGGGATCTCTAGCTGTTGTTCCGACTGAGAATCAAGAGTACGAGTTTCAACTTGTGAAACTTGCTTCTTTTTACGATTTAGCGTCGAACGTCTTTCAGAACGGATTTCCGATCTTTGTACTGCCTCAGGATACGGTTGAAAAGATGGAGCAGAACGCTGAACTTCAGGTTCAGGGATTCGTTCTTGATTCCTTGCTTTTCTCTTTGGTGGTCGATCCCAGTAAGAAACGCTTTGTTCTTCCTCGGCGTCAATTTTGAGATCTTAGTTATCAACAATTCGATAACCAACTTTACAATATCTTCGCGTTCTCGAAGATATCGCTGAAATGCGAAACAGTGAGCTATACGCTCATTTTTATATGCACTAAGTTCAAAAGTTCTTTCGACAAAAAGCCCCTCGCGGTGGGCTCCAAAATATAATGTGGTGTTAAGTGAATCAAGTGTCTGATGAACAAAGACACCAAAAACACCAAAAACCAAACACAAAACAGTGTAATGCGAGTGCTTTGAGTGACAGAACACTTCTTTAGAAAGGGTCTTTTGTAGTCTTAGTACAAAGGATGAACCAATGTATGTGTGTGTGCGATAGTGTAAAAAGTACGATTCAGGTAACGCTGAGTTACAGCACATTAACGTGTCACGTTGCTCAGTTTCTGTTCTATCTAACGTTTTTACTAGTCTACGTACGCTTTGCTATCTCATTCTGCTATCTTGCTATCCGATCCTTTTGTGGTTTCCTGCTTGCTACCACTTCTGTATTTGCATTTGATGTTACTGTTTTATGCTTTTCAATTGATTTCGCTTTCATTCCTCTGTTCCAAACCCGAAGTATCCCGTCTCTTTTCCACTGCTTTGCAATCCTCCGGACCCATCCAAGTCTTCGTAAACAACCACGGGATATGATCGATGAACGACGCATCGCTAGCTTCGATGTCTTTGGATCGGCGTAGGAGGACTAACGTCAACATATCTGCGAAGAAGGGCGATGTCGGTGCGGGATTTGCTGCCTATCTCAAGTGAGTAACAGTACCCTTACGTTCAAACACTCCGTTCATAAAACAGCTGCGTATAAGTCGAACTTGCCACTTGACGAATTGTTGCCGTTACCAACTCCTCTAAAATTGTCACTGAGAAATCCAAAGTCCCATGCCAAACTGCAAAGTCCACGAGTTTCATTCATAGGTACTTTTACCACTAGTTATTGGTGCCGCACAGGAGGATCTGCGAAAAACTTCGAAGGACCGGTATGCTAGAACAGTAATAACTGACATGCCTGGCTCGCGTCCGTTGTTTTTTTTTGTAGTAGTCGGACTTGGCTCATCTTCAAGTTGCATGCGCTTTGAAGATGAGAGGGATTAGGGAGAGAGGAGGGACTTATGATCAGAACCATGGCGGTCAAGGAGATGAATGTTTTGTATCAGTTCGATGACACAAATCATTCAGAGTGAAGCCCGCTTCTTTTCATCCGCTCAGGACATAAGACTATGTATCACTAGAACGATCCTACAAACATGACGAGGGACTACCCATACCCGTTCTCCGGGACATAACACAAGAGGGAGAGCTCTTCTATGAGCCGTAGGGCGTTCTTGGCCCTTTTGTCTACTTGGCACATTGAGATCGAAACTTCCTTACAAGGTCACCCCGTCATGGCAACTTCTTAGCAGAAACCTTCGGCGTGTATTCGCTGAACGAGGAACAGATTTCTCTGAACGAAATTCGAAACCAACTGACTGTTAAACCAATGAGTAGTACTACGGAAGAACCATTCAAAATGAAGACAGAGGTTTTGCCTTCACCCCAGTGAGTCTCAATTAGTTGTAGTGAACTAGTTCTCATGGTGTGCTCAGTATCGCGCTCGGAGAAATGCAGCATGTACTTTCAACAATTTTGTCCACCCTGCACCCTCGGTTTTGTCCCAGATCACGACCCGTCCGACAACAACACAAGAAGAACTCCCCGACTACATTGACGACAACAATTGTTTCAAAACCACCTCAGATTGGGTCGGTTCAAACAGACAACGCCCAGCTCGTCATCGGTGGAAAGGACGACGCTCTTAGAAAAGCGACTGGTCAGCGACGGAACGAATGGAAAAAGAAAGGATAAAGAATGAACGATACTGGGTAGGTGCACTCAAGATCAGACGAGCCTAATACCTGCACCACTCCCCTTTGGCTCCGGTCTAGAAGGGGTGCAGACAAAACTTCCAAGGACTTTGTCAGTAAGTTGTCCGAAGATTCGGTCTGAAAGTCATCATTGACTCGTTCCAGCACCCCAAACTTTTCAAAGGAAAGTAAAAATATCCCTTCCACGGTTCTCATCTGACAACACTAGTAATTGAGACGTATTAGACTTCTCAGATGAAGACGCCTATCCTCTCATAGGTTCACGGCGTGATTAGTACAGCACTAGTGGAGCAATAGATTCAAATATCCACTAAATATTCAACTACCGTAAAACATGTTGCAGACCCTCGTCCCCACCAGCTTGGAACTTCTCGATTTTGGCAGTGATCCTTTCCCTGCGCTCTTCGAGAGTGAGACGGGCCGCTTTGTTTTTCATGCTTTCCGCAGCCCAGTTGAAGACTGAATTCTTTACTTCGAGTTGGTGGTGAAAGGAATGCCAGATGGACATTGACCTATGTTAAATCAAGCAAGGCCGAGACTGATGTCCTTGAGCCTGCGGAACTCATCAGTCGACGATAGTATTTCGCCGTCTCTGTCTATGCGCTGGTGAACTTTTTCCGGATATACCAGTCTGGACATGGGATCATCCGCCGCATGCTTTTCTTTCATGTAAGGTTTTTCTCAAAAGTTCTGCGTCAAGTCTTTCTGATCATGGTTGAGTTCCTCTAAGTATAATGCCTTCTCCTTGGTATTCTTGTGGTTCGCTTCCGCGAATCTCTGGTTCACTTTCAGCATCATCATTGACCTTCTACCGTCACAAGGCGTCGTCTTTGGAAACATTAATGCTAGATTTGTCAGTCTCTCTGCCTACCTTGATCCGGAAACGCTACAAACCAGGTCTATGATTGACATGGCATTATTTCGTGCTTGCATTAGGAAACCGACGGCGAACGGCTTGCTTATACGATCACTTTGTGGTAGTGTTTCCCGCCCATTCGGAAGGCTGACTTTCTTTCAGGGTTTACGGGCTCCTCTCTTTGTACTTGCTTGTGCTCGTTTTAGCTTACTTCGCTGGCCTTCGAAGTGGCTTTTCATCGATTGTGTACTACCAATATGTTACTTTTCAGGGTTTACGGGCTCCTCTCACTTTCACTAGCCCAATGTTTCTGGCCAGCAAAACATTGGGCAAAAGGTATTGCAAAAGAATAAATTTATTGAAAGAAAAAGGTAATGTTTGCCACTGAATATGCTATTTAAATAGATGACCAAATAAACAAACAATCAAGTATGAAAAAGGAAAAGAATGCCACTCACTATTTATAAAATTTGCCACTCAATAAAGTGAAAAAATAGATGGTAAAACAAAGAAACTTTCTCAAAGGAAAAAGCAAAAGAATGCCACTCGAGGTTTTTTAAGTTTCGCGGTTGCCATGACGATTACAATAAGTTGCCATGACAACCGCGAAACTTAAAAAATCTTGAGTGGCATTCTTTCACTTTTTCCTTTGAGAAAGTTTCTTTGTTTTACCATCTATTTTTTCACTTTATTGAGTGGCAAATTTTATGAATAGTGAGTGGCATTCTTTTCCTTTTTCATACTTGATTGTTTGTTTATTTGGTCATTTATTTAAATAGTATATTCAGTGGCAAACATTACCTTTTTCTTTCAATAAATTTATTCTTTTGCAATACCTTTTGCCCAATGTTTTGCTGGCCAGAAACATTGGGCCAGTGGAAGTGTCTCCATGAACTTGCATGTGTTCCTTCTTGCTAACTTCACTGGCTTTCAAATGGGCTTTTCATCGATTGTGTATTACCGATATGTTACTCATGCCTTCTAGGGAATACTCGAAGCTCTGGTAGGAAAGAAGTCGACGGTAGATGTCATCAAACCATTCTTTAATTTACCTCCCGTTAGACTGCTAATTGCGGCCATGATATATTTCTACGTCTGGGATCTATTTCTTTGCGTCTTTCCTTTAGGTGAGCCGCTGGTTCCAATACCACAACTTGATGAATACTGAATACAGAGTACACACAATGGTTAGAATGATCCCTGGTACATGTTCTCCGGCTTTTCCCAATACCTAACCCTTGCCCTGAGCTTTGTAAACGTCCTCAATGTCTATGCTTTTTGCAACCTCCAAGGTGTACGTATCGGGCCGCCTCCCCCATCTTCATCATGATTCATTCATATTCATTGCTGATCACTCAGGTCCACGTCATTTGCAGGTATCTCAGGGTACTAAAGGCAGCTGTTTGAGATCCTCCCAAGGCCAGTCTTTAGGCATCTGTACACCCCCTTTTGCTTCTCACTTTCCCCTTCGTCGTTTTGCTCTTCTTTTTACTGGAGTTCGCATCTTTTTCCTTGCCCTTCCCTTCGGCGCTAGTTTTGGATTTACTCTTATTCTTCTTTGCAGCCGACTCCTCTCCATCCTCATTTCCGTCCATTTCAACATCAGAGCTGCAAGGACGCTCGACATTGGATGTTGGAGTCAGCTCGTCTTCTTCTTCTGGTTCCCCCTTTTCATCTTCTGATGCTAATTCGGCGGCGGCAGCTTCTTGTGCAGAGACCTTTTCGGCATCTCTGAAGAGTTAAGGTAGGGGCGGATCGAGGATAAAATATTGAGCCCAAAGAAGAAAGAAGAAAACATCGAAACAGACGCACTTTGATATATTTGCTCTAAGATCTTCCACCTTAAGCTTGTCTAAACTGCCGTGTTCCCTAATAAGCTTTGGTGCGGACTTAGGGCCTGCACCCTTGATAGGTTGAGGTAATCGCGTCGTCATGATGAGTCGCGGACAAAATTACAGAGAACAAAATCAAGTCATGGAATAACGATATCGCAGCGCGAAGTCAGCATGCATGATGCCAGTGTTGTACTCCATGACCAAGTATTCGCTGTATGTATCTACGCACACAATTTCGACGACGATACAAAGTGCGGTTGGTGGTGCTCACGAGCTTGGCTGTAAGGATCACCGTTACAAAAGCAGGACTAACTTTGAGGTTGGTACTGTACGTTGGCAATAGGACTCGAGAATCACTATAAATGACCCAATGTTGACTCTGAGGATCCAAAATGCTACTAGGGGTCACATGAATAATGCATGGCGCGACGTTACGTACTTGCCATATGTATAGGCCGGTGTATCCTGGCCCAATCACAGAGGAATCCTATGCCGTGGGGTCCCACAGGCTCTTCGGGATCGAGCTCATGTGCCCAAAATGCGGACAGGATGTTCCTGTCCAGAACATTTAAAATGTTCCCGATCGGAACATTGTCAAGAACATTTTCGGTACATTTAAAATAATCCGAAAATGTTCCCAGTCAGAACATCAACCAGAACATTTAAAATAATCTTATAATATTCCTAAAATTCTCTGGTCCGGAGTAGTCGTTCTTGCCCGTAGTGTCTCTGCCCATTCTTTTATTCTTTTTTGTTTTTCCGAATTGTTAATCCAAATTCTCAACTCCCCATTAAACACCTCCCATTTTCTATATAGGCTCTCTTGCTACAGTGATTCAATCCACTTTCTATGGAGCTTACACCTGCGGTATATTCTCCTTTCTCCAATCCTTTGGGGCCACGGCAGTCATGGCCTCGCCATTCGCTTTGGGTCTGGGAGCAACTGCAATGGTCGTCGGAGGGTCAGTTCTAGCAGTCAACAAGGTCAAGGAAAGGGAAAAGGAACAGTGAAAACACGACTAACGGCTGTGGAGCTTATCGGCGTATTCCACTGGGATTATTACGTTCTTCTTTGTAGCTGGAATATTTGTTTGTCCTTATCGTTACCCGGTCTCATATGTAGGGCTCAAATACTCAAGCACTTCGAAGTAAATACAAAGATCGGCCACTCTCGACATGTGTAACAATATATAAAAATTGAAAACACTGAACAGAAGCAGACCTCTCGTTGAACAGAACCTCCCGGCGCCAAAGAGCACTTGACCTTCGGATATCTCAAGCACTTAAGCGCACTCAGAATCAATAGGTACTATAGTATCAGTACAAGGCTGTAAACGCTAAAAAAACACGGGTACTTACTGTCGATCGAATTTTCCATTCGAGAACCTGAGTGCGGCCCGCCCGCCCGGCTGCCTCCGGGCGTCGAAGAACACTTGACTTTCCCACGGATATCTCAAACGATTAAGCGCACTCTGAATCGTAGTGCAAAGCTGTACAGGGTTTTGCAAAATTCGTTTCAGTTGACACTTCAGAAAACACTTATTTGTTTATATTTGTTTATTTGTATTCTCTCATCCTAAGGCAGAGAGGCTCGAATCCGCTCGATCGGAGGTCTGGGCTCACTTTCAAAACTCCGTTTTTTGTTGTTTCAGATTTGTCACTAACATGACCCGGGAACCTCTTTGCCCTTGATTGAAAATATAAATAAACAAATTCATATAAATAAGTATTTTTTGAGCGCAACTGAAACGAATTTTGCAAAACCCTGTAAAGCTTGCTAAAAAAAACACGAGTATTTACTGTCGGTTGAATTTTTCATTGAGAATCGATTCTTTGCAAAAGCTACTGGAAATTTCCTTAACCAGTGGCCCTTCCGCGTACGCATAACGGTATGTATAAAGTAATATTCATTTCCTGCCTAATAAGTCAGTGATTGCAGTACTAGACCAACAACTCAAGTTACTCAACAACTGCGCGTTGGCCCACTATCTCCACACATCGTCCAGGCCAATCAGTGAAAATGGCGTGATCGCTCGTGTTATGCCCACAAGAAAGGCAAGCCATTGATAAGCTTTATCGGGTGGAAATTGTCAAAGACATTCTGGCCCCACGGGTAAAAGAGTAGCGGTTCAATGTCTCTGGAGAAAAACAGTGCAGATAGGCCGTAATTGATAAGAACTATGCGGAGAGTCATATCAGGAGGCCCAGTTAGAATTTCGAGCACATTCGGAACATTGAGGTAGATTCCTGTTTGCAATTATCCGACACAAAAAAGGGCAGCATAGTAAAGGGACACGCCGACAAGAACAAAGTTGCCCGATTGAAAAGCAACTTACCGGTAATACACCTCAGACTCCACCAAAAATGCCTGTTCAGATAGCGTTTTTGTGACAGTATGTACAAGAATCCTTCTTTCGGGAAAAAGTGTTACCTGTAACCTATGCAATCAACCGCTATGCAGTAGAGCGGGGAACGTAGGAATCGGTGCCGCGTCAAGATAGCGGGATGGATAGTAAACATAAGGTAGAGAAAGGACTCATCCTTTTTCCCATAAATAGATAAAACGCGAGATAAAGCCAACGAGAGCGAATACAGTGTAGAAAAGTCTAACGGCAGTGGCTGTGTCGCGCGGTCGCGCAGGTGGCTGTGGTGGGAAGTATCTCCGGATAGACATGATTGCCGCTTTGCCGCTCGCGCAGCTATAACTCCATTAGGCATATCACCAATCTTGCCATGCGGCAAGCAATGGCCCATTTCCTTCATTGACGATTAGCTATGGCCACACTGGTACGTACTATCTCTGCGATATGCTTTCTGTGGATCTCTTCGCGAACAATGACGGAGGCTTCCTTACTGGGTATGTTCTATGTTCTAATGATGTTTGGATCTGGTACAGTTCTACATTGATAGCCTAGGATTCGAACAGAGTCAAATGCGTCAAATGCGTCAAATACCCATGATCTCACAGCTGTTCTCATTAACGTTAGACTTTCCGCATCTTAGTATATGTGGCGCGGGACCAAACCTTGACCTTTTGTTTAGTTGTGCCACAATTCTATCGACAAATGGAAAGTCTCAACTGATCTTCTGACCATTGCAAATGTGGTGAGCTTTTCGTATACACGTAGCTCAAAATACTATTCTAGAGCTCGTGTTCTTGTGATCATAAGCTCCCTTTTACTACAGTGTCAGAACAATCAGAAGGAATACGGCTTTTTCCGATGCTGAATCCTATAAATCCTGGATCCAATCTTTATGTTCTATTATAGAGGGGATCGAGATATCGATAGCAACCCTAAGCTAAGCCTGCCGGGGACCCTTTGTAGTACTTCTCAGTGACATGTAATTGGAACTCCCGTCATAACTTCCAGTTCAGGTGCATTTAACTGTGGTTGGTTATAATTAAAATAGTATGACGGAAATTTTTACGCACCAGATTTGTTCTGCCTTGCCCGACATCGTGGAGGTAAAGTCCTACAACAGGCAAGACTCGAACATAGTCAATTGGGCCAGATCTCCGCGATTTCAAAGATTGAATGCTCGTGGACTCTACCACTAAAATTTCTTCAAGGCTAATCATATGACCAAGGTATTTACCCGTAGCTTCAGTTTAGAGCTCATTAAAACATGCTTACTAAAGTCTCCTTCACAGTTGGGGTAAGTGGATTTGTAGGTATATATAACGATTCAACTTTTCCCCACTTTAAAAGCACACTCAAACCAAAAGTTCACATCTAACCTGTTGAAAATGACCATGACATCTTTTGGTGGATTCGGATCTCAGCAGCTTTCGGTTCATCCAAGTCTATCCACTCTCATCCCGATTTCCTTTGCAGCATTTGTTCTCTGCTATATCGCGTTTAATCTCGTTTCTCGGCGGTTTCTCCGACGACGTACCAAGCGCTTTCCGTATCCTCCCGGTCCTCCCTCTCCCAGCTTTTTCCTAGGTCACTATGGAAAAACACCGACGAGGAAGCCCTGGTTCGATTATATGGAGATGGGGAAGATGTACGGTACGTCTTGGCTACTTACTCATTCTCTTGCCTAGTATTGATTGTTACGACTTCTTGGCCCAGGCGAGTTGATATACTTCAGGAGTCTCTGGGACAACATACTTGTCATTAATTCCGCTCAAGCCACGAATGCAATTATGGAGAGGCAGGCACGGATTACATCTGATCGACCATTTGGGAATGCTTTGGATAGATTGTGAGTTGGATCACATTTATCACACGCGACAGAGAACTTAACGAGGCTTTGCTGCAACAGCACACATTGGGATGACCAAATTGGTAAGTAACAATGAGTAGCCAAATACCTCGACAGCAACTTCTAATTCATTCCTTTTTCAACAATTGCTCTCCCGGCTCTTAATTACGACATTCGACTCACCCACGCACCACCTTATCATATAGGCTTGGTAGTATACTCCGAGGCGTGGAGATACACAAGAAGAACGTTTCACCAGAATTTCAGGTCTGAAGCTGCAGTCAAATTTCACCCTGTCCAAATTGAGAAAACTCACAACTTTCTTCGATCGTTGCTCGAGTTGTCCGAGTCTCCGTGTTCTGATATACAAAGTCATGGTGATGAATTAATAAATTATATATCGACGTGCGTACTATTCTTTTATATTCATAGATAATCAATCCTAGTTCCCAACAAACAAACACCTCTTAATTCTCTAGCCTCTCTCAAGGAATAATGATCAAATCCGTCTACGGCCTCGAAATCCAGTCGGCCACCAACGAAGACTTTCCCAAGGCCGCTAAGGAGCTCACTAGTCTTGTAGATCGATCGTTACTTCCCGGGGGATCAGCTTATCGATCCGTACCATTTGCGCATTTGTTGGCTCGATTTGTTCCAGATGCGTTGTCTGAGTTTGCGAGGGCCCAGAAACGTATGAGGGAGACGATGGACATACTGAGGGAGGGACCATTTGAGGAAGCTGTAAAGGCTTGGGTGGGTCGTTTAGTTGCATGTTCATGTAATTAACTTTCTCCTGAAGGTTGCTTCTGTTCCTTTGGTTTTTTTTGATTCCTGGATCATACTTTGTAGAAATCAGGAAACCGTTCTTCTTTAGTGGGAGAGTTGATGTCGCAAAATGAGATACAGGGAGGATCAGTGGAGGAAGTGAACAGGATTAAAAATATGGGATCAGCTGCACTAGCTGGTAAGTTGCTATATCTATTATAATCTAAAATTCTTTTTCTAAAGTTCTATCATTAAACCCCGCTTATTTGCTAACTTTTCACTTATATATCATCAACTTACGTCTGTCCACCTCAGGCACCCCCCCTAGTAGACCAAGTTAGGCCACTCAAGACCATACATATAATATACCTAAGAGGTCCCAAATACCAGGCAGGCTGCCCACCCCCAAATTTTTCAAAGACTGCCTGGGCAGCTACCAGATAGTAGTTAGGCAGCACTTTTTCTGGGTTTTTCTCAATGTTGGGGCAGCTGCCTATGCTTGCAGGCAAAGGCAGGACCTTGCCTGGCAGCCACCAGGAATGTCACGCTGTCACAGGGTATCAGGGGTCCTTTTTCAATATTTTTAATTCCATTACTGTATAATCATCTCATCAGCTCAGAATGATGTTATATATGCAGGTAGAATATTCACATTGTATGTACACTGGCAGTTTTTGTCTTGAAACCACCTACTTTTAACAGTGCTGTCAATTAAGAGGTCTATAAGGGTTGATATTTTTGTTAAGCTCTTCATCAGGATACTTAAGGGTTAGTATCAAGGGTTAGTATCACCCTCAAGTAGGTTAAATCAACTAGTGTCTAGTTGTATAGTAAACCTGATGCATCTCAATCAATACCTATCATTTGTATGCATATATAGTCCCTTATAAGCCCTCAAAGTAATTTACAATTGTATAAGGTACACTAAAATCTCTGTTATAGGCCATCAAGAGTTTTATAAAATTATGATGAACATGCATTATTGTATTTCAGTAGCTATAACACTCAGACAATACATTAATAATGATATAATGTTAAGGATATGTTAAGGGTTATTAAAGTAAGTGTTTGATGGTAGGCTTAAGAACCATGTAAGCATACTTAACTTAAGGAACCCTTAATGACAACACTGACTTTAACTGCTTCTTAATCTATACAATTCTTTGGATGTCATATTATTGCCATCGATACTAATTGACATTGGCTTCTCACCAACAGGAGACTGTTTTCTTTGTCCTCAATAAACATAAGAGATGTTAATTAAAAAGGTCTTGTGTGTTATACTGAACAAGTAATGTCCAAGACATGATTATGGTATTTTTTCCACTGAAGAACTTCATTAAGAGATAGATACTCATTATGTTAAAGTAACTGACTTGTCCCCTTGTGCTCTTGCAGACTTCTCCAACCCAGCTGACAAGCAGTAAAACATCTCTTATTTCAAGAGGCTCCAATTTTAATGTGAATCACTCTTGATTTTTTGGATTCAGTGCTCAAACCAGTCTAATTTTCTATTTCGGTGCCCTACCAATATTTTGCTCTAACAATATTTATTCCCAAAAGAATGAAATTTCAAGTTGCTCCAATGAAAGTTTTGGCAGCTACTTGTGGATGTCAGGCAGCTGCCTGGAGTTGGATAGCAACCAATCAGAAAACAGGCAGCTGCCCAGAGTCCAGGTTGGACTCAGGCAGCTACGTGTTAATAACCGGCAGCTGCCTCAGCCTGTTGTCAGCTGCCCAGGGTCCAGGTTGGACTCAGGCGGCTACCCACCAATAACCGGCAGCTGCCTCACCACGAGGCTGACTGATGGTAGCCACCTGAGGGCGATCAGGCAGCTTTTTGCTAGCCTCAGGTTGCTACCCACGTATGAATGGCAGCTACCTGATTACATACATGTCCCAGGCAGCAGCCTGCCAACAAATCGCAGCAGACAAGATATTCTTCAACCCCGCAGGCAGCTGCCTTCTTTAGCAAGCATCTGCCAGTCCGTGCTCCCCAGCTTATCTTACCAGTGATTCAAAGCAGAGAACGAGACGCGATACGAGTGCATACATATGTTTCTTTGTTGTAGTGAGCTGTCGACGTTGGTATGTACTCCATGTTCCATGACGTGGTTGTCTGGTCCTACGGATACAATTCCCAATCCGCCAGGCACCTTGCGTACATGTAGGTTTTCAAGTTGATCTATCGACGCTGGCTCGCCATTGATTATTGTTGATCTCGTTCCTAGGTTCAATGCCATCCTAGATAGTTTTGTTGATTGGAAGCCTTCGAAACATCGTTTGCAGAAACATCCTCAGAAGAACTTTATCTTGGACTTGCTCGCTGAAGCTGGAGAGAAAATGGGAATAGATCACCTTAGTTAATTTTACGAGATCAAGCAAAACTGCCAGGTCTGTCCCAATCTCTTACAACCACTCCAGGATATGGAGAGGATGACCACCGACTATGAGGCTCCTGCAATGTCTGTGAAGAGTAGGGCCGAGATCGTGCTTACGTGTAACATGATGAAGGCCGAATTGGATTTAGTCAAGCAACATGCTGACCGTGCTCATATATCTTTTCCAAAAGCTGTCAGCAAATCTATGTCACCCAACACCATTGGTACTACTAATGGTAGTAAGAAATCCGCGAAACGGCCAAACGTGATGCGGGAAGCCGTCATGCTGTATGTGCGACCGATTGTCGGGCTGGACTTATCGATAATTGGGCGTTTAGGGAACCCAGTGGAGAGGATCAAGGCCTCGTATGCGTATTCCAAAGGGGAATATTTTGGGTTTTGTGTTGCTTTCAGAGAACTTTGTGCGATCGAGGCGGAGGTCAGTGGAAGACATTGCAGGGTGCTGATGGAAGGGGGTGCTGTTGGTACCAAGCTTTTGGATGAGGTGAAGTCGATAACGAGTTCTTGTCGGAGGTTGTATCAATAGAGTGGGGATATAGATAGGGGAAGGCGTGATAATTGTCATTTGGATTTTTTTCTCCTTTTTGCTTTTCGCTTTCGTTATCCATTTTTCTTGGCCGAATTCTTACCAATATCTTCTTTCGTGACTTCTTTCTATGTACCACTGCCCCGTCTTGTTGTCTCTATCGATTTCACCTTATTTATTTTTCTCATGTTCAAAGGGAAAGGAGAGGAATTCAGGCCATGGGAGTGAAATTGGGAGTAATAAGCATACAAGACAGGAGAATTTTTACATCTGATTTTCATAACCAGCCTTCATGAGATTTAGAGCAGTAATTGAACGGGGAATAATTCGACATTTATAAGGCTTTGGATGACTGTCAAAATAATCATTAAGATAACTTGGTATAAGAAGACCTCCAGATGACACTTACACAATCAATCCATCAAAATAATCAAGCACAGGATCGGGCTTTCTGGAAATTTTTTGGGCTTCCTCCGAGGGCCAAGTAATGTCACATGTAGCTAAAAGGCAAGCAATAAGAGTCCATGCACTGTCCAGAGCAAAATGTCGTCCAGGACAGATTCTTAAACACAGATCAGTATCACATATATCCAGATCTGGCTTGAATTCTGACCTTCTTCCAAAACCAAATGCAATTATCTCGGGATCAGGAGATAATTTTGAATCTTTATCATTCTGCAAGAAGCGATCTGGATTGAAATTAAGAGGATCTTGGTAGAGCTCTTCAGAGCGGAGAATCGCGCTGAGATTTCGCAATGTTAGCTCTGAAAAAGTGTGCTTGATGAATGTACCTACCCAACATTAGGAATCACGGTCGTGCCTGTCAAAGACCAAATCAATATCCTACCCGTGTATGAGGCTCTGGATCTGACTATACCTTTGGAAATAAAATACCCGTCGTAAATATCATCGGAAATGACCCTGTGCGCAACAGCTAAAGAGAAGATGATGTATACAATGATTGATGATACCAATGGCACTAATATCAACTTACAAAGTGGCGCAACAGGATACATTCTCTCGACCTCTTTTATAAATGCTTGTAGATAAGGAAGCTTGTCTCTGTCATGGAGTTCAGGCAGTCGAGAAGTGCCAATAACTCTATCTAATTCTTCATGAGCCTTTTCCAACACTTCTGGGTGATGAGATAAGGCTAGTATAGAAGACATGACAAGAGAGACTGTCTAGAATTCCAGGCAGACATCATAAATTATAAAGATCATTTTAGGATAGATTAAAATACACACCGTGTCTGATCCGGCTGTAATGAAACAAATTTGATCGCTATGAGTAGTCTGAAAGAGATTTTGAGTAGCACCCACCAAAATATGCGGTTGCAGAACAATTCTTAATAACCTCTTCTATCTCCGGGTCGAAATTGTTATTTTTGATCGGATTAACGTCAAGGTTTGATACTGGATTGGATCTCTCCAGATTATTTGTTGCAAAGCAAGGGAGTGCTGTTCCGTTTGCCTAAGAAAAAATAGAAAGATTAAGGAATATCCTATAACCCTTAACAAAAGTTATATCTACCATTGAGGACTTCAATCTCTTCCAAGGCTCATCGATGAGATTAGATACCATAGGTGCCCAGGTATTGGCTTTTTGTTTAAATGAGGCACCCGGAAACCAAGCTGAATTACAAGCCAAGATGTTCGAATCCATAATCTATCAGTTGACATTCATTGCTCACCTGGCATATACTTCAGCCATGGGAGATAATCAACAAAAAAACTGCCATGGTTCATTGTTGCGATAAAGCTTTCTGAAGCGAGATGTGCAAGTCCGACGTAATCATCTAATTCTTCTTGTGTTGACATTCCGTAGACAGCACGCAAAATAGTTGAACCAGCATAACTGATTGGATGTTGAAACTTGATAATCAAACAACGGGGAACAAACTTCAAAGGGACTGGGGCTCACTTCCGAACATAGGAATCAAGTTCCGCATGCTCAATGTCGAGCATATGCAAAGGACTGTATTCAGCAGGTGCAAGCTTTTTGAGGAAATTTGAAGTTGACCGAAGAATGAAGGGGCAGTAAGTTGAAATAGCTTTGGCTTGGAAGTCTTGATGAAATGTTTTTCGATGAGCTCTGGAAAAATAAAAATGTTAGAACGATGTCATACATCCAGAGATTACAACCAACAGACCTCCATGTATTTGAGTAAGACATGGCTGATTTTTAGTCATGAACATATATAATTGTTACTGGAGAAACGATTTCCTACTTGCAAAATGCCAATTCCATCTGTTGATTTGGATAAGAGAGATACTCAGTATTGAACGAAAGAGAGGAAGTCAAATAGTAACTCACCCACACAAGCCACTCATCATATGGAATTCTAAAAACAACCGTTAATTCCCAATTACTTGAAAAAACAGATACAATAGTCTTACGAGGTCTATCGGAATAGAGACCCGATCTTTTTTCCAATAACTCATCAGCGGCTTTAGCAGAGTTGAGAATGAGTTTGTGATCCCCGAGAACGTTGATGTGTAGAACATCAGAGTTATACTCCTTTCCCATTTTCAAGTACCTTGCCCATTCATGCTGCTCGACGTTTTTAGACGCCTCATTGAAGAGATCACCAATTAATGGATAGCCTCTTGGACCCGGAGGATAAGGTGGACGAGGTCTCAAGAGACGAAGAGAGAAGACATATAAATGATAAAAGCCAAAAGGAATGGCGACGATGAGAAAAGGCGTGAGTGCGGTACTCATACTTGGATTCGCTGGGGGACTTGGGAACGATAGAGTTTTGGGGCAGCGATACTTATAGCTGCGCCCACTCATGCATGTAATTATGACTCGAGAGCTAATGGTCTCATGCCGCAACCATTTGGATACAGGAACCCCAATGATGCAATCCATCCTTCCTTTACTTCTCTGAATTTGAGGTCTTCGAAGAGACAGTGCTAGTCGCCGTTTGATGATATGTATCAGGAGGTTCTCAAACTCCACTTGATCGCCGCCAGACATCAAAAGGCCTTCTAGTGCAGAGGAGGACGAGATGTCTATTTGCCACTCCGGCGTAGCCGCAAGGGGGTCAGAAAGTCTAAACAGTACGAATGCTATAGTGAATCGTAACATATTGATGACTCTGTGTTAGTTATCAGTACACCGAGAACACCAGTGAGCTACCTCTTGCATTAAATAAGGTATCGTGCCACTGAATCCGAATATATCTAGTTGTTGGTCTAAACACCTCGGGGAGAAACAAAGGAGTTTGTATGGCATGGACGAAAGTGAGTGTTTTTGATGCTTCCTGCTCAACATGGCCAGTTCGGCTTTTGCTTCAATGCTGGGTGTGAAGAAGGCGCTGGAACTAGATTTCTAACAAATTTTGCTTGTTAGATAGACATTGAAGTGGTTCACGGGAAATGGGTAAAGGTCAGTTACTTGTCTTGTTCCTCTCTTGATCCGAGGCCTCCTCACCGTCCTGCTCTCCTCCTTTCGCTTTTTTCCCAAAATCCGCTCTCTGACCTCTATCAAACGTGAATTGCAACACCATTTGATTTAATTTTTTCTGACATTCCTCGTCATCACAATTAAAACGTCCCGCCATGTTTACGACTTTTACGTTCTGTTTGCGCAAAAACAGTTACGAAAACACCCTGTGGTTCAGTTCCCAATGTGAACATTCTCTCTACGCGTTGTGTCTTTGACGTTAATTGACCTCATGCCCCATATCCCCACTATCATTCACCCACGAACATACCCTCTTGACAACATCTTCATGCCCCATATCCTAACTATCATTCACATCCCACGGGTACCCATCTCTTGACACAAAAAAAGAGAGCCTATATTGCTATTACCGCAACCGAGTCTTCTACGATTTCCATTGCGGCTGCTCTTCTACGATTCCTTTTATTCACGATCCTTTTATTGCTCCAACATCGACCTCTTTAGTATCCGCATCTCCCTCCACATTCATTTCCGCGTCTGTGCTCCCCACCGGCGACTCTTCTAACAATCCCAATCCCAACACTACGACGAAAGCTACGAAAAAAGCTGTTCCGGCTAAATCCACTTCTAAATCAAAAGCGTCGAATAGTAAATCCACGCCCAAAGCCAATTAGCCGAGTCCCAGTCATCAGCTACTACTGTTGCTCAAGCTTCAGTGTCTACGAGACCAAAACGAAACGCGTCTTCTCGTGCTCAAGCTCGGCTTACTGAAATACCCAACTTTTTGGTAAACAAGTTATAACACAATTAACAATGTGTCAAAAATGATTTATTTTGTCGGATTTGTATGTGAGACTTATTATCAAGCCTAAAAGGAAACGGTATGCGATCATTTGATAAATGACACTTCTACAATGTCGTTCCCCGATGGCCTAGTGTATGGATTGTCCGCTCTGTAGCAGTACCACTGCAACCAGACTGGGAAGGAGAAGTCCTGCTTGTACAGCTCTAGGAGCCAATTCAAACTTCATTATCCACTCAGTTTGGATTCTGGACAGCTCGGCCAAAAGTGTTTCGGGGCGACGACTATCAATGTACAACTGGAAGGAAAATATTTCCTCAACAACTAGCAAAGACACAGAAAACGGGACTGACGCGAATGGAGCCGCTGTCTTCGGAGACACACGTATATTGCTGTCCAGCGACAGTCATAGTGTAACATCTGATGGGATAGGAAAAAATGAAAACAATCAGTCTTCGAATAGAAAATCTCGTGTACAAACGTACGTTCGATCGGAAGATAGAGAGAGGAACGAGGAGGCTGGTTGTGAGTTCAAGTTGCAAGTGATATCGTGTATCTCAAGCTGACATCGTGGCTGCCATTTCACGAGAGCAACATCATTATTATCTTTATTTTTAAAGACTGTATATCCAGGCCGTAACGGATCGGTGACCACATGGTAATATGGTTTACTATTGGGACCGATAACTGTACAGTTGAGGAAGTCACTGCCACCATACATGATGATAAAATATGATGAATTTGCGGAAGGAAGTGCATCATAGACAGATACACCACTGTTGTGCGAGGGAACCGAGCTGTAGAAAGGATACATTTGGCGTTTTGAAAGAGAAGTTGTCTAGTGATGTTACTTGTCGTTGGTTCTGTAAGGTTTTATAGTAATGATAAAAACAAGAATAAATGATGGTTTTTTCGGATCTGGATAGTAATTCGGTCAACTCGGAACAGGAAAAGACAGCTGAACAAAGTTCGCAAAAATGAAGAGGATGCTGATTTGAACGGACCGAAGACTAAGCGCCACTGGTTTAGAATCGGAAGCAATGTCTCCTCATACTAACTGGTTCGTAGCTATTTCATCTAAAATCCCACTCTGTTTCACCGTAGAAGCGGATAGCACTTGCTTCACTGTACAAGGAGGATACACTTTTTGCGTATCATTGTGAACAATTGTGTATTTTTTCACATTAGGCCCTCCGAAAGCTATGTAAATAAAACCCCTTTGAAAACCGTCTAATACATTCAAAATAAGACCAAAATAAGATAATGAACGGTACAAAGATAAAGGTAAGCCATAATATAGTTAGTTAGTTAGTTAATTACATGGCAGGGTCCCAGGTCGGAGTAGCCGGACGACCAGCAGGGACAAGACACAACCCATACCAGAGAAGGCCCGCCCTACCAGCACTGTAAGATCTACGAAAAGATCAAAACGTATTATAGTACATGTAGTCAGTATTATGGTTTCCTCATTCCCTCGCAACCCCTTCAGGTCAGGCACACAATACATCGGAAGTTTCGACCATCGTTTACCAACACGGTATACAAACACGGTATACATATTTTGCCATATCATGCACAGTCTCCCAATCAAAATCAGCCGTTTGAGCCAGTCTAGTAGTGCTTCTTCCGAGGACAACGAGACTGGAATGTCCACTGACGTTCTCTCTCCGCACTGCTTCACGTAACTCCTGTCTCCATCCCACAGTTTCCCGATCTAGCATGCACTGCAATTAATAGGGCGTGTCCCAGTGACTCTATATGCATTGTGCACATGCGGCAAAGGCAACGTTCTCTTGGAATGTGGTGTTTTCTGGTAGAAGATAACCAGCGGAGCCTCTCCAGTGCGTATTCATGTTGCCCGCATAATAGCCATGTGATGGCATGGCGATATTTTGGATTTTGGATTAGGTATAAGTAGTGGCTCAAGGTTCGAACAATTGTCGTCCAAACATCACTTCAAGGCCTGAAACACTTTGTGGGGCTCGATGCCACCCGGCCATCTTAAGGAAGCTTCAATGAGCTATAATACATAGTCCCACCAATTTTGGTAGATGGGGATGGTAGGACTGGTAAAGGAGATCCTAATTTCTATATGGTATCTACCTACATCTTTCATTCTTGTATTCACTTTTTGACATATGTATACATGAGATGTTATACGACTAGCAACCTCTGCCATGGAGGGACGGTCATCAGCAAGGTCCATTTATACATTGAATAGATCCCATCATACATTTTGTAGATTTTCAGGACCATTATTGAAGGCAGCGGACCATATCTTTACTGAAAAAGTATACATTTGAGCATTGTATGAGTATTTGTTACAAGATAGAGGGTAGCGGGAGCCGTAAAAATATTCAGCACTCAGATATATATATCTCAATGTAATCCCGAAGCCTTCCGAGGTAGAAATTTGTTTATCGATTGCTCTGGAAGGTTGTCAAGCAAGGATAGAGGGCGTGGGAAAGCTCTTGAGAAGTTACCTGCCAACATTTTTAGTCCAGGCTCGGTGGTGAGATGGAACTTTCGAATCCAGTCCTCGCCGTTCCGATAGATTGGATGACTTGAAGAGACGAATAACGAGAACTCTTCGAGTTTGCAGGGTAAAGAAAGGTCGGAATCGGAGCCAGAGTCGGAGTCACCGGAGTCGCTAATGGACTCGGGCTCGAGTGATTCTTTTTTAACCCAGGAGAGCGGCGGGGCATGTCGAACAGAGCCACCGAAAGAACTGTTTGTTTTTCGCCGTCGGGATTCTACCATACGCAGGATAACTTTTGGGTTGTTTGGTAGGTGATGTTGTTTTGGGATCGGAAGCTCGATTATGCGTAATGAAAGTCTTTTCAGACGTGGTAAGAGGATTATCTGTTTAGGTGACGCAGACAACTTCCTGTTCGAGTTTGCGAAATAGGATGCAGGAAGGGTTAGATGTTTGAAGAAACCATGAGGTCGCGTTTCGGACCCTGCAGAAAAGTGGAGGTACTCGAGTCTAGGTGTCAAAGCGAAGACCCGTACGAGGTGTTTAGTCGTGAACATTCTTCCGATGACAGTTAGTTCTGTGAGGGAGTTTGAGGACCGAGTGAGTAGAGACAGTAAGCCCTCGGTCAATTCTGCCCTTTCGTTGTTGTCGTAGCGCATTTTGACGGATTTAAGACGCAAACAGCTGAGCGATGGTAGTATGAGGTGATTGAAAAGAAAGACTATCGGCTCAATGTCATCAATCTCCAATGTAAGTGTCTTTAGCGTACTAGAACGCCATTGCGTAAAACTCCAAAATGGTGATAAGAGCAAATCAGGAACGTGTCGGCCTAAGGATATGTTCAAGGTCTGTATATATGGGAACATTTGCAATATGTTAGGGACACGAAGCTTGAGCTGCTCTGTGGGTCCCACTAGCTCTAGCCTTGTAAAGTGATGGAAAGCAAGGGCAAGAAAGAGAGGCCTGTGCAGATGGTCAATGTTTAAATAACGTAGATTTGGTGCATTCTGTACGATGTTATCGTAGAAACTTGAGCAGTCGTCGTCATCCGGATCATGGTCCCCTTCCGACCGCAATACGAGGGATTCGAGTCTAGGGAAAGGACCACACTGTGGGAGACGACTTGACCAGAGCTCAAAACCCGGGCCGCTGGTGTCCTTGAAAATGTCGCATGTCAGTATGAAGCAGATCTTTTGCCAGCGATAGCCCTCTTGCATTAGCGTTAGAAGGATGGACCAGGCATTAGGCCCGAGCTTCTTGACCAATTCGTATTTCTCTGGACCAGTGGGGTATTTATCGGGTTCAAGTGCTTCTATATGAAGATTCAAGGGTACCTGCGCGGATTTGCGAAGGTAGAGGTGGATCAACGAATTCATCCTTTGAGGTATGTCCAAGTCAATGTATAATGAGGACCACAAAACGGGTCGGGACATGACAATCTTCCTCCAGCGTGAACAAGTCTGAGCGAGGTCAAGAGTAGCCGGCAATGTTGTCCTAGAAGGATGAGTGACGTTGATGGAGAGCGCATACGTCGACGAAGAGTAGAAATTGAAGATTATCGCAAGAACTTCCACTGGTAGTTTGCGAATAGGTGCTAAAAGTCCTCTCTGTTCGACCAAATGTCTTTTAATCTCGGCCCTTTTCTCCTTCAACTCGTCCAGCACTTCTCGCAGCCCAGCAATTTCCTCATCATAACGATCCAAGTCCTCCTGCAAGTGTTGCACGATATAGGGTATTTGCGCTGCTTCCAGTTCGGACGGAACGTATCCAGCACGTAACTTCTCCGAAGTCAATGGAGTGTAAAAGCTTTCTTGTACGTCAAACTTGGCCCCGCAGCGAGAGCAGAGGGTGATAGTTTGTTTACGAGGCCGAATGAAATGAGGTCTCGTTCTTACTAAACTCGAGTTGCGCAGGTGGCTGTGTCCTTTCCTCATGTCAACTCCATTTGGAAAAGGGACACGTGGTAAGTAATCCGGATCTGACTGCCGTATCAAGTGCCGCTCGGCAACAGCTGCTGGAATTAACGGCCTCGTATCTGCCACGCACAGCGATGGCCCACTTCTACTTCATCGTCTAAGCGACGAAGGGTTTCTGAACTGGGAGAGTCGGATGATTCGGAAGAGCTACTTGTGACCGAAGGCTCTTTACTAAAATTGAAGACGCTGAAGAGGTTACTCAAGAAGGGCATCGTTGGTTGCCAAGTAGGGTGGATGAAAAAAAAACTGGATTTCGTCCACCACTAGACCGGTGCTTATCCACAAAAAGCCAATTAAATTCCTATCAAGAAGAAAAGAAAGATAATCAGGTACTCAGTACTCACTACTGAAGTTTACAGAATTTGATAGAGTAGCATATGCGAGAGTCGAGTCGGAAGCGTGACCACCACGCGCGTTGTTTTTTTTCTTACCAGTCATGATCACCCACAAACAACCAATACTTACCACCTAACTATAGCAGGTCTAGGACATCCAAAAGCTCGGACTGAAGCTTGAAGACAAGTGCTTACACTGTGACCTGTCCCTGCCGTGACGCAACAGCAGCCTGGTTTCACGAGATGAAGGGCGGACCCCTGTTGAGGTACCCCCATGGCATGACAGTGTCGATAGATCCTCCGAAGTCTTGGAGCATTTTGGAGCTGGGATAATCATATCGTATCTATCCTTCTGAAGAGCTCTCAAACCTTATGCCTAGAAGATCGGTGGATGGAAGATACTTATGCCGTGAAGTACTGAATCTGTTTCTCTGTCCAGTTTTTCGGACGACAATACTTCAAGCTACAAGGTCAACGACCTAACGCGCTGCTAGTGATGCACGCAAAAATTTACTTCCAATGCTACTCAACGTTCGTCCAAGATGCCCAAGTATTTTGGCTTTCGTTGTCGCCGACTTTCGTCAGCTGGCACCTTTCTTTCACATGCATCAAGCTTCGTTCGGCGCAAATTCTTGCTATCGCATTTGCAAATGTCTTATATTGGCTCCCATTGAGTCCCAAGCTTCTCAAGAGGGAGCCAATATAAGATTCGTTGCATGGCCGCACCTTGAGTCGAATTGCGACCATGTGTGCTGAATACGTGACGTTGGGTATGGAATCTACAGAGACCGTGTAGCTTGGCTTGCCAAAGGGCTCAAGGGGCGGCTGCACTGATACACTCAGGTAATCGGAAAACGTCCAACAACTAGATATACTCGGAGCCAGTGGCACGATACCTTATTTAATGCAAGAGATGACTCACTGGTGTTCTCGGTGTACTGATAACCCCAACCCCCTGTTGTTGACCCCCATGACAGTCTTGATAGATCCCCCGAAGTCTTGGAGTATTTTGGAGCTGAGATGTCGTACAACTCCTGAAGAAGAGTTCTCAAACCTTATGCCCGGAAGATCAGTAGGTGGAAGATACTTATGCCGTGAAAAAAAATATTTGTTTCTCTTTCCAGTTTTGGCGACATCAAGCTATAAGGTCAGTGACCTGACGTGCTACTAGTGATGCACGCAGAAATCTGCTTCTAGTACTAAACGGTCGTCCAAGATGCCCAAGTATTTAGTTTTCATCGTCGCCGACTTCTGTCAGGACTCAGTATTCAGCTGTCGCACCGATGTCGAATTTCTTTCACATGCATCAAACTTCGTTCGGCCCAATTTCTTGCCATCGCATTGCAAGTATCTTGTCTCAAGTCGGTTCCCAGGCCTTTCAAGATTCGCTTCATGGTTGCAGCCAGAGTTCTAAGCATTGAATTGCGACATGTGTGCTGAATACATGACGTTGGGTGTGGAACATGTAGAGACCGTTTAGCTTGGCTTGCCAAAGAACTTAAGGGGCGACAGGTATTATGATGTAGGTTCTCTCAGCTTGTTGCATACTGCCGGCCGCGTTCGCACTGATAAACTCGGGTAATCGGAAAACGTAGTACAACAACTAGATACACTCAGACTCAGGGGCACGATATCTTATTTAATGCAAGGGATAACTCACTGGCGTTTTCGGTGTACTGATAACCAGCTATAGCACGGAGTCATCAATATATTGCCGATTCACTTATAACATTTGTACTGTTTAGATGTTCTGATCACCTTGTGGCTGTGCTGGAGTGGCAAATAGATATTTCGTCCTCCTCTGCACCAGAAGGCCTTTTTGATGTCTGGCGGCGATCAAATGAGAAACTCCTGATACATAATATTAGACAGTGACTACGCTGTCTTTTCGAAGACCTCGAACTCAGAGAAGTAAAGGAAGTATGGATTGCATCATTGGGGTTCCTGTATCCAATAATTTTGCAAATGGTCACGGCATGAGACCATTAGCTCTCGAGTCATATTTACATGCGTGAGTGGACGAAGCTATAAGTACCGCTACCCCCAAACTTCATTGTTCCCAAGTCCCCCAGCAAATCTAAGTATGAGTACCGCACTCACACCTTTTCTCATCCTCGCCATTCCCTTTGGCTTTTATCATTTATATGTCTTCCTTCTTCGTCTCTTGAGACCTCGTCTACCTTATCCTCCGGGTCCGAGAGGCTATCCATTAATCGGCAATCTCTTCAACGAGGCCTCTAAAAACGTCGAGCAGCATGAATGGGCAAGGTACCTGAAAATGGGAAAGGAGTACAACTCTGATGTTCTACATATCAACGTTCTTGGGGATCACACACTCATTCTCAATTCTGCCAAAACTGCTAACGAGTTATATTGGAGAAAAGATCGGGTCTCTATTCCGATAGACCTCGTAAGGCCCTTGTATTTGTTTTTTCAGTAATTGGAAATTAATAGTCTGTTGATTAGCAATGCACATGATGAGTGACTTGTGTGGGTGAGTTGTTATCTGGCTTCCTTTTTTTTCGAAGTTGGATGTTGAGCCTTCCTTTATTCAAGATGGAAATGGAATTTTGCAAGTAGGAAACCGTTTCTCGTAACAATTATATGTATATGTTCGCGACTAAAAATATTTTATACCAGCCATGTTGTACTCAAATAAATGGAGGTCTGTTAGTCGTAATCTGTGGATGTCATTGTATTGATTCTTTTCAAGAGCTCATCGAAGAATATTCCATCAAGATTTCCAAGCTAAAGCTATCTCATTTTATCACCCCTTCATTCTTCAGTCGACTTCAAATTTTCTCAGGAAGCTGGCACCGGCTGAATACAGTCCTTTGAGTATTCCAGACATCGAGCATGCAGAGCTTGAGTCGCATGTTCGGAAGTGAATCCTAGTTCTTTTTTTCTATGCTTTTCCCGATTACTAAGTTTCAACCAGTTTTGCAGGTTCAACTATCTTGCGCGTTGTCTATGGAATGTCAACACAAGAAGAATTAAATGATTATGTCCAACTTGCACACCTCGCTGCAGAAAGTCTTAATGCAACAATGAACCACGGCAGTTTTTTCGTTGATTACCTCCCAAGTCTAAAGTAGGTGAGCGTGACGAATTTTGATTGGGAAAGATTTAAGGTTTGACATGTAAATCAGCTTGGTTTCCAGGTGCCTCATTTAAACGAAAAGCTAATACTTGGGCACCTATGGTATCCAATCTCATCAATGCTCCTTGGAAGAGAGTGAAGTCTTCGATGGTAGTTATAACCTTTTGTCAAAGCTTATGGTATACACTACTTATTTTTTTTTTCATTTATTCATAGGTGAATGGAACAGCACTCCCTTGCTTTGCAACAAATAATCTGGAGAAATTCAACTTAGTATCAAGCTTTGATATGAAAAATAACAATTTGGATCAAGGGATGGAAGAAGTTATCAAGAATTGCTCTGGAGCTGCATACTTTGGTGGGTGTTACTCAAAATCTCATTCAGAATCCTTACAGCTGATCAAAATTGTGATTACAGCTGGAACAGACACAGTGTGTATTTTTTTCTATATATCCTGAATTCACCTCTATAATTTGCAATTTCTGCCTGGAATTCTAGACACTCTCCCTTATAATGTCTTCAATACTTGTCTTATCTCGTCACCCAGAAGTGTTGGAAAAGGCTCATGAAGAGTTAGATAGAGTTATTGGGACTTCTCGGCTACCTCAACTCCAAGACAGAGACAAGCTTCCTTATCTGCAAGCATTTATAAAAGAGGTTGAGAGAATGTATCCTGTTACACCACTAGGTAAGTTGATCTTAGTGCCAATGGGAAACATCAATCACCCTCATTTTCACATGTTTTTTTCAGCCGTTGCACACAGGGTCATTTCTGATGATATCTGTAATGGGTATTTTATTCCTAAAGGTATAGTAAATTACGGAGCCTCATACCTGGGTAGGATATTGATTTGGTCTTTGACAGGGACGACTGTGGTTCCCAATGTTGGGTAGGTACATTCATTAAGTGGATTTCTTCAGAGCTAACATTTCTAAATCTCAGCGCGATTCTTCACTCTGAAGAGCTCTACCAAGATCCTTTTAAGTTCAATCCAGACCGCTTCTTGCAGAATGATAAAACTTCGAAACTTTTATCCCCTGATCCCGAGATAGTTGCATTTGGCTTTGGAAGAAGGTCAGAATTAAAGCCAGATCTGGATATATGTGATACTGATCTGTGTTTAAGAATCTGTTCTGGACGGCATTTTGCTTTGGACAGTGCATGGTCTCTTATTGCTTGCCTTTTAGCTACATGCGACTTCACTGGACCCTCGGAGGACGCCCAAAAAATTTCCAGAAAGCCCGATCCTGTGCTTGATTATTTCGACGGATTGATTGTGTAAGTGTCATCTATTAGGTCTTCCTAAGTCAAGATGTATTGATGAGTTATGATTATTTCCACAGTCATCCAAAGCCCTATAAATGTCGAATTGTTCCCCGTTCAATTGCTGCTCTAAATCTCATGAAAGCTGGTTACGAAAATCAGATGATGTAAAATTCTCCTCTTGCATTTTTGTATACTACTACTTCAAACCTGCATTCCTTTCTCCAAACCTCCCTTAAAATTTTTTTCCTCTTTTGTTTTTCTCCATCACAGTCATGATCGAGTCCAAGGGTAGCCTATTCAGTTTATATAAGCCACAGAAACAGTTTGAAGTTCTGTACGATAATTTCGTAGAAATTTGAACAATTCTTTAACTCGGAATATCGTCCCCGCCCGTCAGCACCGAGAGGTTCTTGTGTCTAAGAGAAAAACGGTGCTCACTATGAGGTTTACAGAATTTGATGCATAGGTGAGAGTTGGGAGCTAGTCAGACGGATTTGCCAACTGTGACCGTGACCGTTGCGCCACCTACCAGTATAGCAAATCTAGGACCTTGAAAGGCCGGAACATCATGATACATGAAGCCCGAAGTGCTAGTGTTCAGTCTCTGCCCACGACGTAATAGCGTTTCATGACTCGTGAGATGAAGGGCGGACGCCGAGAAGTTAGACATCTATAAATTAATAATTTCACCCTTCTTTTGCTGACTCCTAAAATTACTCAACTACCGCTGTCGCTCAAGGTGCACAAGAATTTCGGCTTTCACTTTCACCGATATCTAAATTTCTTTCACGTTCATCAAGCTTCGCGATATCTTGTAATCAAATATGCAAGTGCCTTACAAAACTAATGACAGCGGGAGGGTTCGTGTACATGTTGTTGATTCTTGAAGTCGTTTACGTGTTCACGTGCGTCTGTTCTTTCGCATGCATGTCAGAATCGCAACTGTCAGTAATTTTTCAAACAGCTGTAATTCGGTTCCCAATCTTCTCAAGACTCGGTTCATGGCTGCAGCTAAATAAACGTTGAAATGGGACATATGACATGGGGTGTGGAATCTGCAGAAACCGTTCGATTCTGACCAAGGTATGGTTCTGAATGCTCGCTAGACTTTTCAATGCACCGATAGATTACGAACTCGGATTCGCCAGGTGGAGCAATGACCTTCTTTCATGTAGGTTCTCTCAGTCTGTTCACATGCTGCCGTTCGCACTGATACGCTTGGGTAATCGGAAAAGTCTCGTCCAGCAAAGGCTAGATATTCTCAGACTCAGTGGTATGATACCTTTCTTTTGCAAGGAATAACTCACTGTTGTTTCCAGTATATTCATAATTCTTGAGATAATTAGCACCAAGTCGTCGATATGTCACGATTCGCTTATAGCATTTGTATCGTTTAGGTTCTGGCCGTCCTTGTGGCTCTGCTAGAGTGGCAAATAGATATGCAGTCATTCTGTCCGGAATTTGAGAACCTCCTCATACATGATATCAGACGGTGACTAGTACGCAATCGCTTCAGAGACCCTGAATTTGAAGAAGTAAAGGAGGTACGGATTGTATCATGGGGGTTCCTTGTACCCAATAATTTTGCAAATGGTCAACCACTCACGGCATAAACCATCAGCTCTTGAGTCATAACAGCATCCGTGAGTGGGTGAAACTAAGTATAAGTATTGCCACCCCCAAAGTTCATTCGTTGTCCCCAATTCCCCAGCAAATTTATCAAGTATCATGAGTACCAAACTCGAGCTCACACCTTTTCTCACCGCCACCATTCTCTTTGGCCTTTATCATTCATATGTCTTCCTTATTCGTCTCTTTAGACCTCGTCTACCCTATCCTCTGGGTCCAAGAGGCTATCCATTAATTGGCGATCTCTTCAACGAGGCATCTAAAAATGTCGAGCAGCATGAATGGGCAAGATATCTGAAAATGGGAAAGGAGTACAATTCTGATGTTCTACACATCAACGTTCTTGGAGATCACACGCTCATTCTCAATTCTGCCAAAGCTGCTACTGAGTTATTGGAGAAAAGATCAGGTCTCTATTCCGATAGACCTCGTAAGGCTCTTGTATTTGTTTTTTCAGTGATTAGAAACTAACAGTCTGCTGATTAGCATTGTACATGATGAGTGACTTGTGTGGGTGAGTTACTATCTGGCTTCCTTTTTTTTGTTGGATGTTGAGCCTTCCCTTTTATCAAGATGGGATTGGAATTTTGCAAGTAGGAAACCATTTCTCCTAACAATTAGATGATCATGACTCAAAATGTTTTATATCAGCCATGTTGTACTCAAATAAATGGAGGTCTGTTAGTTGTAATCTGTGGATGTATATCATTGTATCGAAACATTTTCTTTTCAACCAGAGCTCATTGAAGAACATTCCATCAGGATTTTCAAGCTAAAGCTATTTCAACTTATCATCCATTCATTCTTCAGTCGACTTCAAATTTTCTCAAAAAGTTGGCACCGGCTGAATATAGTCCTTTGAATATTGCAGACACCGAGCATGCAGAGCTGGACTCTCATGTTTGGAAGTAAGCCCCAGTCCATTCTCCGCTGTTCCTGATCACTGAGTTTCTACCAGTTATGCAGGTTCGACTATCTTACGTATTGTCTATGGAATGTCAACGCAAGAGGAATTAGAAAATTACGTCGAACTTGCGCACCTAGCTTCAGAAAGCCTTAATGCAACAATGAACCACTGTGGCAGTTTTTTTGTCGATTATCTCCCATGTCTAAAGTATATGCCAGGTGAGCACAATGAACTTTAATTTATGGGAAAGAATCAAGGTCTTGACTTGTAAATGTTGGAAACCACTACTCTAACGTTAGAGTAGTGGTTTCCAACATAAAGTTAACCCGGCCCAAATGGACCGGACAACCCCCCTATGACCTTCTTTTGTACTGAGGCCGGTATCTAACGCTAGTGGGTTTCCAACTTTGGCAACTCTTTTTGGCAACCTTTTTCTCGCACTGGGTCTGGGTCCGGGTGGCCGCCATCCGTGGGTCTTATGCCATGCCTCTGCCTCTGCCTCTGGCGGTGGTTGAACCAACGGCCTCTGGGGCTCCAGCATTCGGGCGCCGGGTTAACTTTATGTTGGAAACCACTACTCTAACGTTAGAGTAGTGGTTTCCAACAGTAAATAGCTTGGTTTCCAGGTGCCTCATTTAAACAAAAGGCTAATACTTGGGCACCTATGGTATCTAATCTCATCAATGCTCCTTGGAAGAGAGTGAAGTCCTCAATGGTAGATATAACTTTTTGTCAAGGCTTATGGTATACATTCTTTCATTTCTTTCATTTATTCATAGGCAAATGGAACAGCACTCCCTTGCTTTGCAACAAATAATCTGGAGAAATTCAATTTAGTACCAAACTTTGATATCAAAAGTATTAATAACAACTTGGACCAAGATATGGAAGAAGTTATTAAGAACTGTTCTGGAGTTGCATATTTTGGTGAGTGTTACTCAAAATCTCATTCAGAATCCTTACAGCTGATCAAAATCCGTGTGATCACAGCTGGAACAGACACAGTGTGTATTTCTGTATATCCTGAATTTATCTCTATGATAATTTGAAAATTTTGCCTGGAACTCTAGACAGTCTCCCTTATAATGTCCTCAATACTTGTCTTATCTCATCACCCAGAAGTGTTGGAAAAGGCTCATGAAGAGTTAGACAGAGTAATTGGGACTTCTCGGCTACCTCAATTCCAAGACAGAGACAAGCTCCCTTATATACAAGCATTTATAAAAGAGGTTGAGAGAATGTATCCTGTTACACCACTAGGTAAGTTGATCTTAGTGCCAATGGGAAACATCAATTCTTCTAGTTTACTGTATAATTACGACCACACGTTCACGTAACGCATAACAGAGGGTCGTGAACTAGGCTAGATTTGCATTCGTAACGCATAACAAGGCATTTCTGGGCTGTTTACCTACCAAAAAAGGTAAAAAATTTACCGGCACGGCCGGCAGACTACCATATATGGTAATTTGAACTAGTGAGCTGCAAATCCAAGCCGTAACGCGTAACAAGGCATGAACTTACGGTCGAAACTATACAGTACACATGTCTCCTTCAGCTGTTGCACACAGGGTCATTTCTGATGATATCTTCAATGGGTATTTTATTCCTAAAGGTATAGTCAATTCCAGAATGTTCTGCCTGGATAGGATGTTTATTTGGTCTTTGACAGGGACAACTGTGGTTCCCAATGTCGGGTGGGTACATTCACCGGGTAAATCTCCAGATCTAACATTCCTAAATCTCAGAGCAATCCTTCACTCTGAAGAGCTCTACCAAGATCCTTTCAAGTTCAATCCAGGTCGCTTCTTGCAGAATGATAAAAATTCAAAATTATCTCCTGATCCTGAGATAGTTGCATTTGGCTTTGGAAGAAGGTCAGAATTAAAGCCAGATCTGGATATATGTGATACTGATCTGTGTTTAAGAATCTGTCCTGGACGGCATTTTGCTTTGGACAGTGCATGGTCTCTTATTGCTTGCCTTTTAGCTACATGTGACTTCACTGGACCCTCGGAGGACGCCCAAAAAATTTCCAGAAAGCCCGATCCTATGCTTGATTATTTTGATGGATTGATTGTGTAAGTGTCATCTATTAGGTCTTCCTAAGTCAAGATGTATTGATGAGTTATGATTATTTCCACAGTCATCCAAAGCCCTATAAATGTCGAATTGTTCCCCGTTCAATTGCTGCTCTAAATCTCATGAAAGCTGGTTATGAAAATCAGATGTAAAATTTCTCCTGTCTTATATGCTTACAACTCCAAATTTCACTCTCTCTTTCCCTTTAAAAATGAGAAAAATAAATAAGACGAAATGCATAGAGACAACAAGACGGGGCAGATGAGTGGCGCATAGAAAGAATCATGGAAGATATTTATAAGAAGTCGGCCAGGAAAAATGGATAACGAAAGCAAAAAGCAAAAAGCAAAAAGGAGAAAAAAATCCAAATGACAGATACTGCCCCTTCCCTATGTCCCTACTCTACTGATACAACCTCCGACAAGAACTTGGTATCGACCTCACCTCGTCCAAAAGCCTGGTACTAACAACACCCCCTCCACCAACACCCTGTCTACCACTGACCTCCGCCTTGATCGCGCAAAGTTCTCTGAAAGCAACACAAAACCCGAAATGTTCCCCTTTGAAATACGCATACGAAGCCTTGATCCTCTCCAGGTTCCCTGAACGCCCAACTATCGATAAGTCCAGCCCAACAATCGGCTGCGCATACATCATGATGGCTTCATGCATCACGTTTGGCCGTTTCGCGGATTTCTTACTACCACCCCTACTACCAACGGTGTTGGATGACATTGATTTGCGGACACCTTCTTGGAAAGATATATGGGCACGATCAACATGCTGCTTGACTAAATCCAACTCGGCCTTTATCATGTTACGCATAAGTATGATTTCAGCCCTGCTCTTCGCAGACATTGCAGGAGCCTCATAGTCGGTAGCCATCCTCTCGATATCCTGGAGCGGTTGTAAGAGATCGGGATCTTTCCAGATCCGCTGCCAATTTTGCTTGATCTCGCGAAATTGGTTAAGGTGGTTGATTTCCATTTTCTCTCCAGCTTCAGCGAGCAAGTCCAATATGAAGTTCTTCTGAGGATGTTTCTGCAAACGATGTTTCGAAGGCTTCCAATCAACAAAACTTGGCTTATCCTTTTCAGCTTGCCTTTTGTCTGCTATGTATACCTTCTCCCGAAGTTGGCGACCCGTCTTACCGCTATCTAGGATGGTATTGAACCTAGGAACGAGCCCAACAACAATCAATGGAGAGCCAGCGTCGATAGATTAACTTGAAAACTTACATGTATGCAAGGCGCCTAGCGGATTGGGAACTGTATCCATAGGACCAGACAGCCACGTCATGGAACATGGAGTACATGCCAACGTCGACATGTGCAAGACCTGACAGGGTAGCTCTCTGAAAGACTAATTGAGCTTTTTGGATAGGAAGACCCGCGATATGGTTGATGAAATTCGGCACCCGCTCCACCTGACGCTCGAAATTCTCCTCTAGATTAGGCGGAGGGAGAATGAGCGATGTTCCCCGGAAGCTTTTCACAAGCGGCTTGTACCATGTAACAAAGACAGTATCTAAAGTAAGACTCCTTAGAATGGTAAGAACAAATATGATTCAGAAATTGCGTACCTCCATCCATATCTAGAAGTCAATAGTCAGCTTAGTTTTGCCGATAACACCGTTTCAACTTACCACCACCGCTCAGAATGCTCATGAAGCTAACCTGTTTGTACCGTGGCACACGCAAAACGGGCTTTGTTGGAACGATGACAACGTCGGACCACCTCTCTAGATCCGGAATGTCGACGGCTTTCACCTGAATCATCGCAAGTTGTCAAGTCAAGGCATTAGAACTATGTAGCACTACAAACAAGGACAGACCTTTCGGATATCTGACGAAAGGCGGATGGGATATCTAAGAAAATAACTTAGAAGACAACAGCATTGATTAACACGTATTTCCCGCACCTGCCAATCTAACAAGAGCGGTCAGATAATGACAAGGCAAAGACGGAGAGAGTGCATATATACCAAGACTGGACCTTTGACTACGTTGAAAAGCGCTTGCGTTTCTGGGTCCGTCATAGGGTTAGACGATCTATAATAAATCTCTCCTTCTTGAAGGACACCTAAGGGATCTGCAAACCGTCATTTACCCCGGTGAGAACCCATTGTCGTAATTGTGTAACGAACAGACCACGCACCGGGAATCACAAAAGCCTCTATACCAGTCCCTTCAGGTAAAGGAAACCGGGACTTTTCAATATAGTTGGATATAGTCTGCTTCACAATCCACTGTATCTTGTCCCACAGAATTTTGTTGTCGCGTGGATTGAAGCCAGCCTGGACGAGCTCGAGAGCAGACTCATGAAGCGAAATCGGCGCTGCAAATAAGACAGCGTCAATACTCAAACCTTGTAGACTCGGGCAATTTGGATTCACCTCCGCTGTACTCGTTCCGGCCCGAATAGTATTCTGCGACAGACGCATCCGACAAGCTAGGCTCCTCCCCATCCCTACTGCTACCAGCGCCATTGTCCTCGCTCCTTTTCCATTCCCTCCCCGAGAATCCCATCGCACGACTCATCATTGGCGCTAGCCTCGCTAATCGGCTCCCTGTAACCTTCCCCGCCTTATTGATTGCATCCCATAATTGTACCGTTGCCAACTTCCCTTCCCACTGCACCAAGGGCTCAATTGCTTCTTTCAATCCTTGTTCCATCAGCTTCTTGAACACATCCACAGGCACCCCGTTGTACGACATGTTCAACACAGTCTGCTGCGAAAGATGGATCGAAGATGAGACGGGGGACGGGTGCGACACGCTCACGAGGTCGAAGATCCTGTGAGCTCGACACAAGTGAGCATACTTGATTTTCCTTTGGCTGTCGCGGATCCAGATTCTCGGTTGGGGGCTCTGGTCGGTGGGGTGACGGGTAAAGAGGCCTTTAGACCCGGCGACACGGGCTTGGACGGCGGTGGGGAGACTGGAGTACCTCATCACGCGAGTGATTCCTTGCAAAGCGGCGTCATTGATGAACCCACACCCGTCAGTTAGAATTTGATACGACTCGGGTTCTCCTTGAACCTCTTTGACTTTTGAGGAGGTAAGCTACAAAACCGAGATGTAGGACAAAAGGGCCTCACTGATTATATCTTCAAAAAACTCGATGTCCGACTCCCGGAACTCAAGGACGGGGGTAGTATTTGAGAGACCCAGAGCAGCCCTAGCAAAATACTTCGCGATAGGCTATAGAACAAGAATCATTCTCGAGCTCCTTGAAACCATTAAAAACCCACCTGATCATCGTTCATCTCAATCGGATTATGCCACTCCAAAAACTGCCCCATCCCCATCCTATACCGGTCTTCAAACCTCCGGTACTTCCCAACCCTTTCATAATCCTCATCCACCTCCACCGCATATAAACCATCGTCCTTCGGCGGCGTCACCACAAACACTCTCCCATTCAACACGAACTTATTCAGCAGAAACTCTACAACCTGCTCCCGATCCTCATGCAAAAGATCCTGATTGATTCTAATTTGCAAAATCCTTCTCGACCCAAGCTGTCGAGCGAAGCGGGTGGAACGTCTCATTTCCAAGGGCTCCAATCTCAACGTGAGACCTCCCTTGAGCTTAAGAAGGACAGCAATTTGTTGGACTTGGCCACCAAACCAATCTTCTTCGCCCTCCCAGGTACCCATGAGTCCGAGGCCACGCCCGATGTTCTCTTCAAGGGCCTTTTGTTCACGGTCGAGCTCCTTCCTATGTGAAAAACAAACAGTGGCACTTGAGTATCTGTATGTATATTCGGACATACAACACAGCAGACTCACCCGATACTATCATTCCATAGACCCCTCCTTTGTGTTGTATCAAACATAATGCCACGGACTTTGTGTAATACTTCTTCATCCTTTTTCCCTGCGAAATTTTCAATCTTGGCTTTAACGTCTGACCACGTCCATTCATTCGCAGTGACGCCTCGTGCCAACTCATATTGCGTTCCCCAAGCGACAGGCTTTTCAGGATCGTCGAAAAGTCTCTGCACCACTTTGTCGTGAGCGATGATGAATGTGGGTAGATGCACACCCTTACCCCACAAATTATCAAGAAAGGTGCGTTGGCGAAACGGGACAGAGGTTGAAGATGAGTTGGCATCACCGGAGCTCATAGACTGAACAAGGCCAGCGGAGGACGGACTAGCTGACGAGACAGACAAATCCCTGAACCGAAGATAGTTTATAGATGATGAACTCTCGTCGGAAGTGGTGCGAAAAAAGTGACTCAAGTGCCTCTCAGGGGAGTTAACGGAAAGTGGGGTAGCCTTCATTTGGTCGTCTAACCAAGGCGGAGGCTGAAGAGATTTGCCGGTGTTGGGGCTCGCAGGAACCTTCTTTTTTTAGAGGTCCTTCGCACTTTGGTACCTGGAAGTATAAAGCATGACGATAGTCCAAGCTGTGTCACTGAAAGAGTCGTTTGATCCCGTCAACGTATTGTCTGTCAAAACCATTTGACAGGTCTGACGCGACGCAACAGTGACACCAGTAACAACTCCTGTTATCCAGAGACGGGCATCAGAAAACGTCAGAAAAAACCCTTGACAACATTAAAAGGGCAGAAATTGGAAGCATACCTGTGTCCGAATCAGAGATGTTGAGAACCCGTCGAAGTAGATAACGTTGCCCGGGGGATCCTCTACCTGAGGTCGAAGGCGTCCTTGCTGCCTCCGGACCAGCATTTTGCGATGCGCGAAGTGAGAGTGTGCCTCGAGTAGAAAACCAGCATGGACAATCAGTCACTAGAACTATACACGTCATCGTCGAGTATCGGTCTGCGGAACGAGGATGAGTACGGAGAGAGCTGGATAGACGAGCGAAACTCAACAAGCTACCTTTGGAAATTTCATTCTTGTGGAACGTCCCCTATTGAGGTCGGATGTCACTGATATCTACTGAGTAGATCAGATACTTCTGAGGCTTAAAGTGAGAAGAGCACAGCTACACGCCTATTTCCTGGCAGGAGACCCCTTGACACCACTGGCCAATGTCCGAAACGCGTCCTCGCTATCACTATGTAGTCGCGTGTCAACAACGGATGTCGCGTTTTTTGGGCAAGACACCTACAAAGTTGCTATCCTTGGGCATGATTGGGCTTCTGTTTGAGGGTAATGTTCAGGAAGGGAATAGGTAAAGTGTAGGCTGGGGTCATCCAATGAGTTCTGGCAGGCGTGAGTCGAGGAACAGAGAGATCTTGTTCGCTTTGACCGTTGCGCAGTTTGATAGGGTCAACGCGGCGCTTGTCTCTGTCTATACCGTGCTAAGACCGGGGAAAGCTTGAAGGTTGTTCTTCACCTAAAAACTATGCCAGAGGTGGTTCTAAACAAAACACGCTACATACGAGGGAAAACCTTTTACTCTCGCTTTGACTGAAACTGTAGCTCCCAATACCTCCGAATAGTCCTGCGAATATGAATCTATTGGTGACATGGTGCTGATGGCCGTTGCAGCTTGCTGCACGCAGAAGGTACGAGGCTAAGCAATGGTTGCAGTCAAGTGAGAAGCCAACGTCTTGTAATGTAAATAAATATCAACACATTAGGCATTCGACATAGCCACATCCTAGAGGATAACTCCCATTCAGCACTTCAGCTCTTGGAACCTCATGTTGGTGAGTAGAATTCTCGAATCGTAACAATTGTCTGACATTCTGAGTCGTCTTTGACGAAGTTCATTGAATTCCAACGGAGACTAATCATTCTTTTAGCAGGTGAGATATAGACTTCATCTTTAGTGCGTCTTAGAGAACGTTCCGAGATTTTTGGATTAATTTCAGGATGTGACGTTTCGGATCAGGAGTTCATATTCCTTGTTCTGATGAAGCTATCATACCTTACCATACCCCTAGGCAATTAATATCCCCACGGCTTAGGGGTAAATACAGATATCGTTTTCACGAAGCTGATGTCGCTACTCGGCAGATATGGTTCATATCTGTCCAGCCCAACCTTCACTGGCCCGCAGTAATCTTCAGCTACCCATCCCCATTAGAGTCCAATCGCTTTTTCAAAAGACTACCTTGGTCACAGTCAAACACTGTGTTTGCTCACTAGGACTTTATGACTCGAAGCACTTGGTCATTGCTTTGATTAAATGCATACGCCATCACGATGAAGAGGTACCACAAGGCATGAGTAATTTTGACATCATGACGGCACAGTTTCAATTTCATTTCCGCCTTCACGGTTTTGAAAATTTTGCGCCACATATCGGTTGAAACCCGATCAAACTGACGCAAAAGCTTTAGAAGTTCTTCGATAGGAAGAATCTAACGGGTTACTAGGAGTCCGACAAACCGCTGATTGATAAGAGTATTGGCACTTAACAGGGACGACCCAAGCCTAACACAACATCTAGTACCCTTTATCTTCACACCCGCAAGGGTTTGAAATTGTGCACGTTCTGGTTGCAATTGTTTTTTTTACCCTTAGCTTCAACTTTCAACGACCAACATCTGAGCTCCTCGAACGATGCCTTCCTCAAACTCAAGCAACAACATCCTCTTGATCACTAATTCGGAGTATGGTCAAGCAAGCGTCTTCATTGCACTAGCCTACGAGCTCTGCATGTCGACAGAACATTCAGAATTCCACATCCACATTGCTTCCTTCGATCCCCTGAAACCACGTATCGCTCGTCTTCAGCAACAGCTCAGATCCATCAACAAAGACCTGGAAAATCGCGTCCACTTCCACTCGTTGCCTGGAACATGCTATATCGAAAAGCTTTGGAGTCTGGTCGGAGGTGCCGAAGGCCTCTCACATCCTCCAGGTCTTACGGGTGCTGTAGGCAATTATCAGCAAATGGACGCCTGTATGATTCCATGGACGGTTGAGGAGTATAGAGAGCAGCTCACGGTCCTGGAACAAATTATCACCAACACTGATCCTGTCGCTATATTGATAGACAACCTGTACAGACCCGGAACAGACATTTGCGAGAAGATGGGAAAGGAATATCTGGTTTTGAGTCCGAATACGGGTAAAGAATTTGCTGGAAACTTACAGCCGTATGGACAGGCTCTTTGGAAATATCCTGTGTACGTCTTTTTTTTTGACTTGGTGTGTGTAAAAAAAATCGGAAGTTTCAAGTCAATTTTACTGAACCTGATTACTGTACGTTTTATTAGTGTGTCTTCAGGTCTTGCGTATCCCGTTCCCTGGTACCTCATACCACTCAACATATATCTCACCTTCCGCCTCGCTCTATATGTTGCTTTTTCTCCTAGGGTCAAACGCATAATAGAGTTCCGGAAAGAGATAGAAATTCCCAGTTCCTTTTTCGAATTCTACAAACCCGACATCACATACCTTATTGCGTCGTTTCCGGAAGCGGATTTCCCTCTAGCTCTCCCACAAAATGTCATTTCATGTGGACCTATGGTTTTGCCCGCTCGTCCAGTTATGGAACAGGATCCGCTGCTCGCAAAGTGGTTGGATGAACGGGAAACGGTCATGATCAACCTCGGCTCTCACGTAACTTCCGACGTGAAACTCACGAGGGAATTAGCTGGTGGCATACGCATATTGTTGTCCAGGAATACTAATGTGCAGGTGTTATGGAAGCTGAAAGCACAGGGAAAAGTGTATGACGCCCTGAGAGATCTGGTGGGTAAGGAGATGGATGAAGGACAGGTGAAAGTGGTCAGCTGGTTAGAAGTCGAACCATATGCGGTCTTGGAGCACGAAAATACGGTTTGCTCGGTACACCATGGAGGAGCGAATTCGTACTTTGAAGCGGTGAAAGCTGGGGTGCCACAAATTGTCATGCCTGTTTGGATAGACACGTACGATTTCGCTCGGCGTGTCGAGTTTTTAGGGATTGGAGTGTATGGCAGCAAGACATCCGCACCGGGTGCTGATGCAGAGGAGTTTGGACAGGCATTGCTACGTGTCGTTGGGGTATCAGGTGTCGAGAATGGCCACGGTGTCCGACAGAGTGTAGCCGCATCAGAAAGCAAAGCTTTTAGGCGCAAAGCGCTCGAGCTAAGCAAACTTGGAATGTCTTATACCGGTAGGACAAAAGCAGCTGAGGTGGTCTTGAACCATATTGTAAACAAAAGAGCCTAAGGGGAAGTTCAGTAAGGACTTTCACTTATATCAACTTATATGCACAATAGAAGCTTGAATTTTTTTACCCTATTGATAGTTCAAGGATGTTGTATGGACGCGATAGAAGCTTGAATTTGTTTACTCTCTGGATAGTGCGAGGATGACAAGATGGTAGTAAGTTGACATTAGTAGCGCCGAATGGACTCGGATATGAAGAGAAGTGGGCCACCGCAAGCGTGGCAAGTAAGAGGCCTGAACTTCTGATCCAAACAGAACCACATGTTTCCGATGCCTGATTGGTAATCAAGGTCTTGATAAACAAGACCACATCGGTGACCGACCGAGGCAAAAACTTGCGGCGCGTAAAGACGATTCCTCCTTTCAGTCCGCCTCGTAACTAGGTGCTCGTGCACGGTTATGAGCGATTTATGTGACTTTGCATGTAACGGAGTTACACGGATCATTTTCTTTACCCTTTCGAGCCTCATCCCACTCATACAGGTATTACTGAGGTTGGGGCATCTCCGTGTTCAACTCCTATTCACCCTCTTCAAGTGCCTCTGAGTACGGAGTACTATACGTGTTTCATTTTTTAGGCTCCTTGCCCACTCCTATTAACTGCTTAGGACGCTGAACCGATTGACGTACTCTTCAAATGCAATGACAGAGGCTTCAAACTACTGGGTATGTTTTGATGGAAATGTTGTTAAATGGGCAGATTTTTGACTTTGACAGAACTGATAGAAGCCTCATTCAATGAAAGTAGATACTGTACAAAAATTTATTATGTAGGAATGTAGCAGTTAATAGTAAATTTATATGGATGAAGTAACCGCACGGGTGACTCGAATCAAAGTGAGTTGGACTCGAGTAGAGATAGCCGATGATTCGGGTCCGACTCGAACTCGACTCGAGCTCTACTTGCAGCACTAGAGCGAGTCATACAAATGTGACTCCGCTCCAAAGTCGATGCTTTTTGAACCGAAGTGAGCCGAAGTCAAGTGGCGGAGGAGTAGTTGTCTATAAACACCGGGGTTGCAATTTTTTTCTAACACTTCACTTTTTGATGAACATATCCGAGAGCTCTTCGAACAATGCTTTCTTCACACTCAAGAAGCAACAATATTCTCTTGATAACTAATTCGGAGTATGGTCAAGCAAGTGTCTTCATTGCACTAGCCTACGAGCTCTGCACGTTGACAAAACATGACACCGACTCGGAATTCCACATCCACATTGCTTCCTTCGATACCCTAGAACCACGTATCTCTCATCTTCAGCAGCTGCTCGAATCTGTCAACAAAGGCCTAGAAAATCGCGTCCACTTCCAACCGTTGCCTGGAATAGGTCATATGGACAAACTTTGGAGTCTAGTCGGAGGTGCCAAAGGCCTCTCACATCCTCCAGGTCTTAGGGGTGCTTTAAACAACTATCAGCAAATGGATGCCTGTATGGCTCCATGGACGGTTGAGGAGTACGGAGAGCAGCTCACGGTCTTGGAACAAATCATCACCAACACCGATCCTATCGCTATTTTGGTGGACAACATGTACAAGCCCGGAACAGACATTTGCGAGAAGATGGGAAAGGAATATTTGGTTTTGAGTCCAAATACGGGTAAAGAATATGCTGGAAATTTACAGCCGTATGGACAGGGTCTTTGGAAATATCCTGTGTACGTCTTTCTTTGACTTTGTGTGTAAAATAAATCGGAAGTTGAAGTGAATTTTACTGAACCTGATCACTGTATGTTTTATTAGTGTGTCTTCAGGTCTTGCGTATCCCGTTCCCTGGTACCTCATACCACTCAACATATATCTTACCTTCCGTCTCGCTCTATATGTTGCTTTCTCTCCTAGAGTTAAACGCATAATAGAGTTCCGAAAAGAGATGGAAATTCCCAGTTCCTTTTTCGAATTCTACAAACCCGACATCACATACCTTATTGCATCTTTTCCGGAAGCGGATTTCCCTTTCGTACTTCCACAAAACGTCATTTCATGTGGACCTATGGTTTTACCTGCTCGTCCAGTCATAGAACAAGACCCGTCGCTCGCAAAGTGGTTGGATGAACGGGAAACTGTCATGATCAACCTTGGTTCCCATGTAACTTCCGACACGGAGCTCACGAGGGAATTAGCTGGTGGTATACGCATATTTTTGTCCAGGAATCCGAATGTGCAGGTGTTATGGAAGCTGAAAGCACAGGGAGAAGTGTATGATACCCTGAGAGATCTGGTGGGTAAGGAGATGGATGAAGGACAGGTGAAGGTGGTCAGTTGGTTGGAAGTCGAACCGTATGCTATTTTGGAGCACGAAAATATGGTTTGCTCGGTACACCACGGAGGAGCGAATTCATATTTTGAAGCAGTGAAAGCTGGGGTACCACAAATTGTCATGCCTGTTTGGTTAGACACGTACGATTTTGCTCGGCGTGTCGAGTTTTTGGAGATTGGAGTGTACGGCAGCAAGACATCCGCACCGGGTGCTGATGCAGAGGAGTTTGGACAGGCATTGTTACGTGTCGTTGGAGTATCAGGCGTCGAAAGAGGCCACGGTGTCCGACAGAGTGAAGCCATGTCCGAGAGCAAAGCTTTTAGACGCAAAGCGCTCGAGCTAAGCAGACTTGGAATGTCTTATACCGGTAGAAAAAAAGCAGCTGAGGTGGTCTTGAATCATATTGTGAACAAGAGAGCATAAGCGGAGATGTAGAGACTTTTAGTTGGATGGACGCAATAGCTTGAATTCATTTACCCCTAGATAGCGCGAGGATGACTAGATGGTGGTTAAGTTGATTCTAGTTGCGTCGACTGGACTCGTCGATGCACGTCGGCGGTGTTCGTGCACGGTTATGAGCGGTTATGTCAAACGTCACTTTACATGTGAAGCACCATGGCCCATTCCATTCAACTAGATCTTGATCGTGATGAACATTGCAACTGGCTGGCCCACGTCGCCCACAAGATTGTTGTTAACACCAAATCTGGATCTGTATGCCCGTGAAGCAGAGACACCCGATAGCACATTTCGACAATATGGCAGCACTAGCGGAAGATATACAGCGCGGGATAACCGGAGGATTGAGCGTAACGTTGAGAAACGTAGGAACTTATTTTAAGGGGCCTCGTACGACCGACGAGACTGTAAAGAGGCAACGACGTTTCCTAAAAAGGCTTGTGCCTAACATGAGGCTACTTACATGAGGCAGCATGAGGCAACCTAATAACTACTTGAAACACAGATCCCTAAGTAGTTCGGGCCCGTTTTGTGTCTAGAATTTTTTAGAATTTACAACTAGCTGAAATAATAGTTGCCGCACCTAGCCGAGTACCATTTTTATAAGTTTAAAGTTTCGCTGATTCAAAGGCTTTTTTATGTTGAACGCGTATTTCCTCTTCCTTACTGACCTCCACCATCAGACGAAGTCGACTTGTTCCGAATTCCAGGTCACAATGTTTAGTTTCAAGAAAGAGGGAAGAGGTGTGTGTTTTACTTGTCTATCACACGTGCAGGCATCTACAATGGTGTCTGCATTCACCCGAGTACGGTGCTAATGTCTATTGTCGTGTAGTTGATCCTAATCGACCTGTAAACAACGGTATGGCAGTGCCCTCATCCCACATCGCTCCCAGTCAAGTCTTTATCATCATCTTACGTTAGCATTTGTTCCAGATCCTGCTAACAACAGGTTCTCCACAAGAATCCAAAACTTTGCAGCAGGCGGTCTGGTTGGGCTCGGTGGCCTGTCTGTCCTCCACTCAGTTGGTGTAGCCGCCGTGAACGCCGTCGGTTTTACTTCTAACATTGCTGCAGGTAAATATTCGATTAATCACTACCAATAAACACGTCATCATATCTGCCCATTCTTTTATTCTTTTTTATTTTTCCGAATTCTTAATCCTAATTCTCAACTCCCCATTAAACACTTCCCATTCTTTATATAGGCTCTCTGGCTACAGTTATTCAATCCACTTTCTATGGAGCTTACACCTGCGGTATATTCTCCTCTCTCCAATCCTTTGGGGCCACGGCAGTCATGGCCTCGCCATTCGCTTTGGGTCTGGGAGCAACTGCAATGGTCGTCGGAGGGTCAGTTCTAGCAGTCAACAAGGTCAAGGAAAGGGAAAAGGAACAGTGAAAACACGACTAACGGCTGTGGGGCTTATCGGCGTATTCCACTGGGATTATTACGTTCTTTGCAGCTGGAATATTTGTTTGTACTTATTGTTACCTCTCGTATGTAGGGCTCAAATTTTCAAGCACAAAGATCGGCCACTCTCAACATGTGTAACAATATATACAAAATTGAAAACACTGAACAGAAGTAGACCCTTCGTTGAACAGAACCTCCCGACGTCAAAGAACACTTGACCTTCCGACGGATATCTCAAACGATTAAGCGCACTCTGAATCACTAGGTACATCGTGAAATGACGTGATTCCTTTGGCTGGCTTTGCTGGCTTGCCCGCTTGTTGCCAAGCGGCACGTCACAAAAATTCAATGTAATTGAATGGTTGCCGAGGCAGCTTGTTACGAAAACCCCGCTGGCTGGTCCCCTTGTGACTTGCCCGGTTTGATCCACTGAAAAAAGCCGAAAAAAGCCGGTCAAATCAGGGTCAAGCAAACCTGAAGGAGTTACGATGTACTGTATTAGCTGTAGCAGTGCAAAGCTGTAAAGCTTGCTAAAAAAAAACACGGTTATTTACCGGTGATTTCCATTGCATGAGAACTGATTCTGTGCAAAAGCTTCTCGAAGGTTCCTTAACCAGTGTACGGTATAAAGTAATATTTATTTCTTACCTATTATCGTTTGCAAAAAACGTGAGAAAATGCGAGTCAGCAAAATTGTTACATGTTTTATGCGCATCAACCCAAAACAGTTCATATCTCGACAACCACTCAGTTCCACAATAGTGAGTGGATATTGCCATGATCAGAAAAATTGCCCCTACAATCCTGTATGCTTGAATTTTTTTAAATATATGTTATTTCCATCCTATGTCCAAATAAAGCATATCTTAATGTCACTGTAGATTACTATAGAATGAACATGTATTCCAGGCAAAAAAAGTCTATAGGATTGTTGGGGTAATTATTTTGGTTGTGGCAACACTTAATGGATAGTATAGAACAAGATATTTATTGGGATACAGGTTAATTTAGGTTGACAAGTGTAAAATTCAAGAAATTTGCAAGAAACCTCCCTGAAATATGGTTTCACCTCATATTCTTTTAATCAAAAATCAATCAAAAGAATTGCCTCAACATTACTATAAACTTTGTTTGCCTGGAATACATGTTTATTGTATAGTAATCTATAGTGATATTAAGATGTACTTTATTTGGACATAGAATGGCAACAACATATATTCAAAAAAATTTAAGCATACAGGATTATAGGGGCAATTTTTCTGGTCCTGGCAATATCCACTCACCATTGTGGAACCGAGTGGTTGTTGAGATATGAGCTGTTTTGGGTTGATGCACATAAAACATGTAACAATTTTGCTGACTCGCGTTTTCTCACGTTTTTTGCAAACGATAATAATACTAAGTCAGTGATCGCAGTACTACACCAACAACTCAAGCTACTCAACTGCGCGTTGGCTCACTATCTCCACACATCGTCCAGGTCAATCAGTGAGAATGGCGTAGTCGCTCCGCGTTATGCCCACAAGAAAGGCAAGCCATCGATAAACTTAATCGGGTTGGAAATTGTAAAAGACATTCCGGCCCCGATATACGGGTAAAAGAGTAGGGGTTCAATGTCTCTAGAGAAAAACAGTGCAGATAGGCTGTAATTGATAAGAACTATGTGTCGAGGGCGCATCCTGCTACACTAAAGTAGAGGTGGTAAGATCTGAGACATACCTGGGGACAAAAGCTAAGACTGTTAGTAAAGAATACTAGAGGGCTTAAGGCGACTGTTTCAGAGAGAAACGAACTGAGTATTGAGGCAGTAACTACTGTCCTTTTATACTACAAAAGAAGGTGCACAGACCATTTGTATCATGTGCTCATAGCCATAGATCATATACTACATATATAGTAAAAAGCTGTGCATAATGTAAAGTAAGTAAAAGAAAGGAATAGAACAAAGTTCAACACTCCCCCTCGCTAAATACTACCTAAGGTGTATGTAAGCGTACCTACTTTGTGTCATAAAAGTAAAGTATATTTATTTAAAAATGGCGCTATTAGCAGCCGAAGTGTAAAATTTGAGGCCAAGACAAGCTCGGAACTTCTCGAATTTGACCCATCCCAGGTTTTTGGTGAATAGGTCGGCGGGGTTGTCATTTCCGTCGATAAAACGTACTTTGACAAGGTCATTCTCGATAACTTCGCGAATATAATGATAACGAATATCAATGTGCTTAGAGCGGCGTTCAGTTATCGGATTAGAAGCCATAAAGATTGAACCTTGGTTATCCCCATAAATAGGTATAGGTTCTAGATTGTAACCTATCTCCTTGAGTAAGGTAATGATCCAGACAACCTGGCGGCTACAATCAGAGAGCGCCATATACTCGGCCTCAGTAGAAGAGAGCGCTATCGTCTTCTGAGCATGAGAAGTCCAAGTAAATATACCCTTGGCCATCTGTAAAAAGAAGCCAGTCTGGGAACGACGTGAGTTCGGGTCAGATGCCCAATCTGAATCGGTACAGGCTGATAAGCCTTGGGCGGAGGCACCATCATAAATAAGAGCATAGGAACGAGTTCCCAGGAGGTAGCGGCAGATATACAGCGCTTTATCCAAGTGCTCCTTAGATGGGTTGGCAGCAAATTGCGCCAGTTTAGTCACAGCGAATGAGATGTCGGGTCGTGTGCCCAACATTATATAAAGTAGAGATCCGATGACCATCTGGAATCTCTGCCGAAGAACGGGATCGACTGGGGAGTCGTTAGGAGTTGGCTGAAAACCAGCAGGGAGTGGAGTTCGCGCAGGCGTAGCGTTTTGCATGCCGCAGCGTTCTATCACTTTATTAAGGTAGGCGCACTGATTTATTGCAATCCGGCTGCCATTCTTGACGATCTGCATTCGGAGAAACTCCTTAGCGTCGCCAAGATCCCTGCATTCCCATTTCTTCATAAACATTTCTTTCAGCTTATGAACTAAGGTTTTGTCCTTGCCACAAAATATGGCGTCGTCCACATAGACAACGGCGATAACTTTCTCGCCAGTCCTTAGATGTGAAGACGAATATGCCCGCATCGGAACTGAGTCGGACAAACCCAAGTTCCCTTCATGGATGCATCAAGGGAGTGCCACCAAGAGAGGCCTGCCTGCTTGAGTCCATAGAGGGCACGTTTAAGTCGAATGACTTTGTTCTCCTGTCCGGAAGTTTTAAAACCTTCCGGTTGTTCCATGTAAATCTCTTCATCGAGTTTGCCGTACAAATAGGCGCTGCGAACATCGACACCGGACAAATGCCAGTTCTCGAGTGCTGCCAATGCGAGGACGAGTCGCACTGTCTCGAATTGGGACTACTGGAGAGAAGACTTGGTCGAAGTCTAAACCTTCAACCTGGGAAAAACCTTTAGCGACGAGCCTCGCCTTCTTACGACCGTCGCTTTTGACATCGAAGACCCATCGGTTTTTAATGACCTTTCGATTGGAAGGTCGATCCACGAGTTCAAAGACGTTGCGTTTGCGAAGTGCCTCTAATTCTTCGTGGCAAGCTGTCTTCCACTCCTCCTGCTCAGCCTTTGGCAGGTGAGCAATATCTCGGTAATGCCACTCACGGATATTTTTGTAGGCATTGTTGACCGATTCCTCATTTACCGCTTGAGAAAGTAGGTAATTAATAAATTTAACTCCCCCTTCCCTGCATAATTGCGTTATTTCTTCCTCACGTTCTGGTGCAGGTTGAGTGTCGCCGGTGGTGGATGAACCTGGGTTACCAGGCACAGAACTAGGTCCGGGAACCTGTTTTGGTACTGTAGGTCGAGGGGGTCTGCCCCGTGGCTTTTTGCCGGGGTCTCGCCACTGCTCGGTATCTCCTACAGTTTTCTTCCACTCATTAGGTTTATCTGCTTGAATCTCTGCCGGGGGCCGATCCCCATAGAGATTACCAGGTCGTGAAGGTATTTTCCGCTGACGCCCTGAGGTCCGAGGTGCCGGAGGTTGTTCCGGTTCGGGTTCCTCTGCCGGAGGCGAAGGCGGGGGACTAGGAGCCGCTGGACCGTCGTCCTGCGTATCTTCCTGTCCATCTTGTTGGGAAGGACCGCGAGGAGGATGAGAGGTAAAACCATCATCATCGTCGTCGTCAGGAATCGAGTCTGGAGGATTGTATTCGGGATCCTCATCATTGGGGTGCCGATAAAGGCAGTTTACGGGACGTTCGGGGACGCTTCTCGCACTTGGGGAAGACTGTCTCCTCAAAAGATAGCATGAGCCGATGTAAAAACTACATTGTTAGGTAGACGCATAAAGCGATTGCCATGTCCACCAGGAGCTACGCCCAGATACACCATGTATTCTGATTTAGGCGAGAGTTTGTTCTTTCGTATATTGGCTGGGATGTGTACATAAGCTCCACAGCCGAAGACCCTTAAGTGGTCAATACGAGGAACCTCCCCCTTAATTCCCTCATGGGGAGTCTGCCATTTAAGGCGACGCAGAGGTGTCCGGTTATAGATATGGACGGCATGTTCTACCGAGAATTCAAACCACGAGTCCGGAATGCAAGCAAATAGCCGCATTGCTTCGGCTTTATCCATCATAGTACGCATAAATCGTTCCGCTCGCCCATTTTGCTGGGGCGTGTACGGCGCACTTTTAAGGATATCGATACCCTTTTCCTTCATCAAATTGACAAAGGCATCGGACATATATTCACCGCCGACATCAGACATCCATCTTTCGATTTTTGTTTTAAACTGAGTCTCGACCATAGCAATGAAGTGCTTAGTCGCGGTGAGTGCAGCAGCTTTGGTGCGCAGGAAGGTTATCCACACGTGACTCTTGCAATCATCTAAAAAGACAATCGCGTACTTATATTTGTGATAAGAGAGTACGGGGAATTCCTTCAAGTCCGAATGGATAAGCTCGAAGGGACGTGTAGCACGTCTCAGGCTCGGTGGGAATGCTCGTAATGGCAACTTCCCTTCGGCACAACCACGGCAAAGAGGAGTATCGCGAGGAATCTCAATCTTAGGGAAGCCGTTGGTATGTTTAGGCGCGTTAAGAAGAACGTCGCGCGAAGGGTGGCCTAATCGGCGATGCATTGTCTCGTAATCGAGATGGTAAATGCAAGTGTCAGCTATTTCAGCGACATCATGCTGTGTATGTGGCAGGAAATATAAAGTTTCCGCCGGGTGACGTTTGGTAAAAGATAGAAATCTTTGACCGGTTTTGCTCATCAACTGAATATGCTGCGAATTACCGCACACATTTAAGTTGTCACGTAAAAAGGTACCAAGCGACAGAAGTCGCTGATTAAGGTCGGGGACGTAAAAGACCGGTTCGATCATATAAATATTTGATCCTTGACTAAGACGGACAGATCCTCGGGCTGTGATATGAGTCAGGCCGTTCGCAGTTTTCACCGGTATAGGATCAATGTCTTGGAGTTCAGTAAAATCGGCTTTATCGTTACTAAAATGCGCCGAAGCGCCAGAGTCGAGTAGCCAATTTGACTTAAAGAAGTCTTCTAACATTTTCTCAAATCCCTTACACTTATCACACTTGGCAGCAGAACAACGACGCGCGCATAAATTGTGTGAAGATACTAATACAGTAGGAGCAGCATGTAAAAAACGAGTACTACACATATCACCTGCAGCGGAAAAACGCGCATTAGTGCTACTGTAAGAGGGTAGAGAAAAATGAGAGACGAACCCATCATCTTCGTCAGAGGAGCCCAAGGACACGGCATCGTAGTCTTCTTCTCCCAATCGATCCGCCAAGGATCAAGAGCCAGAGGCTACTGGAGCATCAGACATGACGACATCCTCGAGGGCACGAACTCGTTCACAGGTTGGCTCCAAGCCGATGTCTCGAACAAGGTCGATAGACCTCTTGGTAGAGGTGAAGAAAGCGTCAAAGGGCTTGGGAGCCGGAGAGAAGAAAGGACGGCGCACATCAAGTGCAGCCGGGTCCATAACGATGGTGGGGGTGGCTATGTGGGAGCACTCACCCTGATCATCGGCCGAATTGGCCTTCTCCTTACCCTTGCCAGAGCGCTTGCCGCGCTGACGCTTCTTCTTTCCATCTCCATCCTGCTTAGTCTGCTGCTCAGCGCCGATGTTTTGGCGCTTCTGCTGCGACTTGAAGTCAGGATCGCCATCCTTGCGCTTCACAGCCGAAAGTTTGTTGGCACTCTTGCCGGAGTTTCTGTCGTTGCGCTTGCTCCGGCCTTCCCAGGCATGGACAGCGGCTTCGCGGATACGCTCCGGTGTCAGTTTGGTGATGATTTCGTCCATCGGCGTCTGAGCGACGGTCTGGACTACGTAGGAGTACCGATCAGGGAGCTTACTGACAATTAGCATCGCCTGAATAAACTTCGGGACGGCCATACTGGTGGTAGTAGAAGTGGTACCAGTAGACGGGCTGTTAGCGGCAATTCGAGTGAAGAACATGATGATGTTATCGATGGCGGCGGCAGGATGTTTGTCGTTAGGGATGTGGTAATCGATGGCACGTTTGAAGTCGGTGAAAACTGCAGCGATTCCCGGCTTACCGTATTGTCCCTTGAGGACATCGTACATCTCCTTGGCTCCAGTCGCGTCCTGAATAGTGGAGCGAATCTGGGGAGAGACACGCAGCAAGATGTTACCCATGGCTTTGTACTTGTCGTCGCGCCAGGTTTTCGTAGCTGCAGCGTCGGTAGCGGCGGGAGGCGAGTCTTCCATGACGTACCAGACACCCTGGGACATTAGGAACGCCTTGATGGCGTCGGACCATTCGATCCAGTTGGCACCGGTGAGAACGGGGACACAGTTTACAAGAGCAGAGGACATTTTTAATCGTAAAATGTTAAAAGATCTGGGGAGTCAAACCGTCAGCGTTAGTCCTACACTGTAAAGAGAATAATAAAAGGCGGCCGCAAGGGCACCACTCAACGGTGACATCGACCCAATATCAACGTTCACCACAGTACACGAAGTAGTGTAGTAAAACGGATAACGTTCGCGCAGTACTCAAAGTAATGCAGCAAACGATAGAGTCAAAACTAGTTATGCGATCCAATATGCAGCGGATAAAACGCGCAACATGGATCAAGCATCCAGGTATCCAAAGATCAAGGGCTCGGGGCCCATAACCTGTCGAGGGCGCATCCTGCTACACTAAAGTAGAGGTGGTAAGATCTGAGACATACCTGGGGACAAAAGCTAAGACTGTTAGTAAAGAATACTAGAGGGCTTAAGGCGACTGTTTCAGAGAGAAACGAACTGAGTATTGAGGCAGTAACTACTGTCCTTTTATACTACAAAAGAAGGTGCACAGACCATTTGTATCATGTGCTCATAGCCATAGATCATATACTACATATATAGTAAAAAGCTGTGCATAATGTAAAGTAAGTAAAAGAAAGGAATAGAACAAAGTTCAACACTATGTGGAGAGTCATATCAGGAGGCCCAGTTAGAATTTCGAGCACATTCGGAACATTGAGGTTAGATTCCTGTTTGCAATTATCTGGCACAAAAAAGCGCAGCATAGTGAAAGGACACGTCGACAAGAACAAAGTTGCCTGATTGAAAAGTGATTTACCGGAATACATTACATGACCTCAGACTCCACCAAAAATGCCTGTCCAGATAGCGTTTTGTGACAGTATGTACAAGAATCCTTCTTTCGGGAAAAAGTGTTACCTGTAACCTATGCAATCAAACGCTATGCAGTAGAGCGGGGAACGTAGGAATCGGTGCCGCGTCAATGGATAGTAAACATAAGGTAGAGAAAGGACTCATCCTTTTTCCCATAAATAGATAGAACGAGCGAGATTAAGCAAACGAGAGCGAATACAGTGTAGAAAAATCTACTATGAAAATAAAATCGTACGGCAGTGGCTGTGTCGCGCGGTCGCGCAGGTGGCTGTGGTGGGAAGTATCTCCGGATAGACATGATTGCCGTTTTGCCACTCGCGCAGCTATAACTCCATTAGGCATATCACCAATCTTGCCATGCGGTGGCCCATTTCCTTCATGGACGATTAGCTAGGGCCACACTGGTACGTACTCTCTGCCATATGCTTTCTGTGGATCTCTTCGCGAACAATGACGGAGGCTTCCTTACTGGGTATGTTCTATGTTCTAATGATGTTTGGATCTGGTACAGTTCTACATTGATAGCCTAGGATTCGAACAGAGTCAAATGCGTCAAATGCGTCAAATACCCATGATCTCACAGCTGTTCTCATTAACGTTAGACTTTCCGCATCTTAGTATATGTGGCGCGGGACCAAACCTTGACCTTTTGTTTAGTTGTGCCACAATTCTATCGACAAATGTAAAGTCTCAGCTGATCTTCTGACCATTGCAAATGTGGTGAGCTTTTCGTATACACGTAGCTCAAAATACTATTCTAGAGCTCGTGTTCTTGTGATCATAAGCTCCCTTTTACTACAGTGTCAGAACAATCAGAAGGAATACGGCTTTTTCCGATGCTGAATCCTATAAATCCTGGATCCAATCTTTATGTTTTATTATAGAGGGGATCGAGATATCGATAGCAACCCTAAGCTAAGCCTGCCGGGGACCCTTTGTGGTACTTCTCAGTGACATGTAATTGGAACTCCCGTCATAACTTCCAGTTCAGGTGCATTTAAGTGTGGTTGGTTATAATTAAAATAGTATGACGGAAATTTTTACGCACCAGATTTGTTCTGCCTTGCCCGACATCGTGGAGGTAAAGTCCTACAACAGGCAAGACTTGAACATAGTCAATTGGGCCAGATCTCCGCGATTTCAAAGATTGAATGCTCGTGGACTCTACCACTAAAATTTCTTCAAGGCTAATCATATGACCAAGGTATTTACCCGTAGCTTCAGTTTAGAGCTCATTAAAACATGCTTACTAAAGTCCCCTTCACAGTTGGGGTAAGTGGATTTCAAGGTATAAATAACGATTCAACTTTTCCCCACTTTAAAAGCACACTCAAACCAAAAGTTCACATCTAACCTGTTGAAAATGACCATGACATCTTTTGGTGGATTCGGATCTCAGCAGCTTTCGGTTCATCCAAGTCTATCCACTCTCATCCCGATTTCATTTGCAGCATTTGTTCTCTGCTATATCGCGTTTAATCTCGTTTCTCGGCGGTATCTCCGACGACGTACCAAACGCTTTCCGTATCCTCCCGGTCCTCCCTCTCCCAGCTTTTTCCTAGGTCACTATGGAAAAACACCGACGAGGAAGCCCTGGTTCGATTATATGGAGATGGGGAAGATGTACGGTACGTCTTGGCTACTTACTCATTCTCTTGCCTAGTATTGATTGTTACGACTTCTTGGCCCAGGCGAGTTGATATACTTCAGGAGTCTCTGGGACAACATACTTGTCATTAATTCCGCTCAAGCCACGAATGCAATTATGGAGAGGCAGGCACGGATTACATCTGATCGACCATTTGGGAATGCTTTGGATAGATTGTGAATTGGATCACAGTTATCACACGCGACAGAGAACCTAACGAGGCATTGCTGCAACAGCACACATTGGGATGACCAAATTGGTAAGTAACAATGAGTAGCCAAATACCTCGACAGCAACTTCTAATTCATTCCTTTTTCAACAATTGCCCTCCCGGCTCTTAATTACAACATTCGACTCACCCACGCACCACCTTATCATATAGGCTTGGTAGTATACTCCGAGGCGTGGAGATACACAAGAAGAACGTTTCACCAGAATTTCAGGTCTGAAGCTGCAGTCAAATTTCACCCTGTCCAAATTGAAAAAACTCACAACTTTCTTCGATCGTTGCTCGAGTTGTCCGAGTCTCCGTGTTCTGATATACAAAGTCATGGTGATGAATTAATAAATTATATATCGACGTGCGTACTATTCTTTTATATTCATAGATAATCAATCCTAGTTCCCAACAAACAAACACCTCTTAATTCTCTAGCCTCTCTCAAGGAATAATGATCAAATCCGTCTACGGCCTCGAAATCCAGTCGGCCACCAACGAAGACTTTCCCAAGGCCGCTAAGGAGCTCACTAGTCTTGTAGACCGATCGTTACTTCCCGGCGGATCAGCTTATCGATCCGTACCATTTGCGCATTTGTTGGCTCGATTTGTTCCAGATGCGTTGTCTGAGTTTGCGAGGGCCCAGAAACGTATGAGGGAGACGATGAACATACTGAGGGAGGGACCATTTGAGGAAGCTGTAAAGGCTTGGGTGGGTCGTTCAGTTGCATGTTCACGTAATTAACTTTCTCCTGAAGGTTGCTTCTGTTCCTTTGTTTTTTTTTGATTCCTGGATCATACTTTGTAGAAATCAGGAAACCGTTCTTCTTTAGTGGGAGAATTGATGTCGCAAAATGAGATACAGGGAGGATCAGTGGAGGAAGTGAACAGGATTAAAAATATGGGATCAGCTGCACTAGCTGGTAAGTTGCTATATCTATTATAATCTAAAATTCTTTTTCTAAAGTTCTATCATTAAACCCCGCTTATTTGCTAACTTTTCACTTATATATCATCAACTTACGTCTGTCACTATCAAAAAGCTGCGTCAGATACAGTAAGCTACAGTGTCCAAATGCTTTCGGCTTTCTTACTTCCTTCCTGTTTCCTTTCTCATTCCTCTTGTTCTACCAGACTGCGTCAGCCACTGCGACGTTCTTTCTTGCTCTCATGCTATATCCAGAAGTGCAATCTAAGGCCCAAGATGAACTGAACAGAGTACTTGGTCCAGGGAGAGTTCCAAATTTTAAGGATAGAGAATATCTCCCGTATATAGAAGCAATCTATAGGGAGGTTATGAGGTGGCATCCAGCACTTCCTATGGGTTAGTACTGAGCTTTTCTTTTACAATAATTACTTCCCTGAGCGGATTTGGTCTTTAATACTGATTGTGAATCCTTGGATTCAACGGTTTTTTAATAGGTTTCCCTCATAAATCGACCAAGGATATGATTTATAAAGGATACCTTATCCCAAAAGGGACTATTTTGCATGTTAATATATGGTAAGTCATAATCTAACCTTCACGGTGACATGGTGGATATTGGAAACTGTATCTATCTGTAAAACGAAACAAATAAACCTGAACATGGTTATTCAGGGCAATAACCCATGACCTTGATCAGTATACCAGTCCCGACAAATTTATTCCAGAAAGGTATCTCAACAAAGATGGAAGTTTCAACAAAATGTATGTGAACATTAACACGATCGATGCTTATGGTTATGGGAGGAGGTATGTTTTTTTTTTGCTATTTCATATACTTATGCTTATTTTTCGCATGCTATTTCCAAATAAATGAATAACAATTGGGATGAAATCTGTTTAATGGAATGGTAGAGTTTGCGTTGGAAGACATATGGCCGATGACACTCTCTGGCTTATAATGGCTTCTGTCTTGGCTACAATGAATGTTTCAAAAGTTGGTGAAAATGAAGTCTTGGATATAGAGAGATATTATGCAGATTTTTCACTGTGGTGAGTGAGTTCTTGTATATGATATCATATATTCAGTTTTAATTTCGTCTATATTACACAAGTCATCTTCACACGATTCCAGGGTGCAAAGTTGAGCCTAGGTTCTCGAGGACTCAATTTGAGATGGCGTTGGAGCTGGCAAAGGATGAATACTGAGTAGATGTGGTCTCTCATTAATATAGCATATAGAGCCAAATCCGGAGGCAAGACTTCTCACTTTTTTCTGACCCAGACATTCTATGATGAACGAAGTGCTTGTATTACTGAAACAATAAATCTCCTCTCGTAGCAGATACTGCTAATTATTGTAGAGTCTATAACACCTCCAGCTAAATAATAAAGTATTGGCAAACGAATGAATAAGAAACCAGTCTTCCAAGTGTACCCTTCTTTCAAAACGTACTAGTACCGCAGCAACCACACCAGCCTGAAACATCAAACTCCATCCGCTCATCCTCCCATCCTAGTCCCGCTGTAAGCACTAGTTACGAGGCCGACTGAAAGGAGGAATCGTTTTTACACGCTATTTTTTGCCTCGGTCGGTCACCGATGTGGTCTTGTTTGTCAAGATCTTCATTACAAATCAGGCATTAGAAACTCCGGAGTCCGGCTTCTTTCACCCCGGTTCGTGCCCCAGACCGGGGTAACACTTGATGTGGATGAGCTACTCCAGGCCTCGTACTTGCCACGCTTGCGGTAGCCCACTTCACTTCATAGCACCAGTGATATCCTCAGTATTATGTATTATCCACCCAACAGGAGCAGCAGGGTTGAAGTTCGCGGAAACAAAAGCTTGGTCGGACGTGGGGGCTCGTTCCAGAAGGAGAGTGTATCTGAGAGCTGATAGCAATCAGTCAAGCATTTCCCGGCAGGAAATATATTTTCTATGGCTAAAGCATAAAATTTAGGGGGGATTTAGGGGGATCATATGTAATTTAATTCAAGTTGAAAACCAAGTCTAACCATTCTTCCTCGCGATGTAGCTCATTACCATTTCCACAGCCTTTTCTTTACCCGTATACGATGTACGAGCAAGTTTACTCAACCTAGCAGCTTACGTCTAAACCCCTACGCCTCCACCCCAAACCCGAGCTGTCAGAAAATTGGCTCGGAAGATTTTGGCCGCGTCTTGTGTTCTTTAAATATCAGGAGCATTCTTTGTTATCCACAAATAAGTTGAAATTTCTTAAGGACACTTCTGAAACTGAGTTCTGATAAGGTAACGGATGAGGCATGATGATAACAGGGCAAGCTGGTCGGCCATTAGACGTGTCATTAGGTCTGCTGATCACCCGCTATGGATAGGTACCTTGAAAAATTTCTTATGATTTCATATAATTATGAAATTTTGTTTTTCAAATGTCAAAAAAATTTTCAATGTGGGTTTATCTGCCTTTTCTGTCAAAAAAAAAATGACGCTCACTGCCTACGGAATCAGCACTTGATGTATACATAGTTTCGTAGAAACAGCTTTGTGCTGAAAGCCAAGAAAAAAGAACCTTTTGAGGCATTTGATCCTTTGATCACCGTTAATCTCTATCCGACTTTTTCGGGAGCAGACACTGCGTTTGAAACGTGGGAAGATGGTCAAATGAATGATCTATCACTGTATCAGGTACCATTTGTGACGGAAGCAATTCAGGTAAGAAACCACACTCGGACAGATCCAAGTCCAGTGTTCATGGGCGGCATCATCTTGAAAGAACGACAGTCGAATGGGAAAGCAACTCGCCAGTGGTTGCTCTCATAGCATTCTCTGTAAGTAGAACAAAAAAGAAGCCATTTTCTAGACACAAGAGAAAGGTAAGTAAGGTGCAACTCCTGTTCAGGAAGATGACTCTGTTCTGAACCTAAAAGGCGTTTCTCAAAAAAAAAAAAGAAGCCATCATTTGAGTTTACCCAGGTAGAGTCAACTAAGTGACCTACTGTATGAAAGGCGTAGACATCAACGATGACCGTTTTTGACACCTTGAATAATGGATCAGCCAGAGAGATGACTTAAATAGTTACACTTTGTCCTAAAGAAGGATCTACTATCTTTCGACCCCAGCAAAGAATGGCACACTCACACCATCATTCTGGATCCTTTCATCGGTATTTATAACGGACAAGGAAAGAGTTGATGTTGAAAGTTGCAATAGAATTCTTGTTTCTGGGAGTTCGTAGCACTCTTTCCATCACTACTATAATTTTTTGCCTGTAAGTCCTCCCTTATTATAAAATCCAAGGAAAAACATTTATTTTTAACAATAGATCAAGGCTGAACAAGCAAACATCCACCCCTCGTCGAAGGGCCCGATTAGCGATATGTCTTCTCTCAATGATTATGCTTTCGATTTCGATCGCGTCTTGCATCTCAGACCTGGAATGCACTCTATATATGCTTCGGATCACTACTACTTCACATGTCCGAGTAAAAAAAATCTACCTGGTGTACCGAATCTTGAATGGAGCAAATGTGAGTGCTACTGAATGTACCATGACTTAGGGGGACAATTTTGGGAAGATTTTCAGTACTTGATCAATGCAGGAATTGTAGTCTGGAGGGTTTGGATATTATTCCCTGAAAACAAGTTTGTCCAAGCTATGCTTATAACTCTTCTGGTTGGGTCATTGAGTAAGTGCGAAAAAAATGATCATGATACTATTGTTTATCTTCTTTCATTTATTGAAAACCTTTAGTTGGAACCGTTATTCATCTTCAAGATCTTGATATTCCATTTGTGATATTCATCTGGACTGGTCCTCTCCTGGCAACGAATGTCGCTGCCACCCTTTTGACCGGTTACAAAGCATGGTGAGTGCCTACCATAACAGTCATATTCAAATCATTCTTAATGCTATCACAGGCGCTACTATTTAATTTTGAAGAACAATTTCCTTTTGAATCCTGACACTCTGACTAGAGCTCAAAAAGTTTTGTGGCTTCTAGTTGAGTCAGGAGCAATTTCATGTATACTCTGGGTGAGCAAGTAATGCTTGACACGATCACCTTTTTTTCAATCCTTTTAGTAGATTCTGTATATTGTATTGAACTTTGTGGGAAATTATTCAAGTTCAAAACATCGAGAAGCCTGGACAACATATACTGGCGCTATGCCAGTCATATCGGTAACACTGTATCTTTACTACACTCACCTGATAAGAAGGCTAACAACAGTCTAGTCTCTATTTCCGGTTCTCACCAATTGTATAATCTTCATAGGGATAGTTTCATATGCAGATGGGAGCTCTGGAAAAGGCCTTTCATTCTCAGAATCAATCAAATTCGCTTCAACACCCTCAGTTGTAGATTAGGAGCAAAACTTCAAATTTGCTACAGTGGGAACTGCTGCAGTTCATTGGGACATAAGAACCTAATCGAAATTAGAAAATGTAGAAGCCTGAACGTTAAAGGACTACGGACTTAACAATAGTTATTTATTATACTTCCAATGACTCTTTTCTCTTTACACGCTAGCTGTACTTACAACTTACCGCCTCATACGGTCTCGAGTGCATCAATGCTTAGTTCTTCAAGTTTATTGGGATTTTACCTTGGGATTTTACATTAATCTTTACAGCTCATTTCTTGCAATTGTGATCACCATTCCTCCTCGCAATGTAGTCCATAGCCACTTCCACCGCTTTTCTCTGTCCGTGCGCGACGTATGAGCAATTTTGCTCAACTTGGTAATAGCTTTGAGTCTCAAACTCTCCACCTTCACCTCCAACTAAGAATCAGACACGACCCTATTTTGAAGTCCGACTACCTTACCATTTTCACTTAGGCGACCAACTCTAACGACACAAACCAGCGCCTTCCCAGAATCCTTGTCAGCTCCAGGCACAACCTTCTTGTTCACATACAGCCCAGTCCCAAAACACTCGACTTGTCTCGTAAAATCGTACATGTCTAACCAAAATGAGCGGTACCCTTATCTTGACGGCTTGAATACGAACGAATGGCTCTTCCTTGATGTGCCGAAAAGAGCGGATTTTTATGCTCTAGGTCGACTTCTGGCCAAGAGATGATGTTCCGAACTTTGCCTTCATCCGTCTCCTTGTCCTATATGGCTCCTGAGGTGCTGTTGACTTCTCCCCGAGCTTCAATGATACCTGGGAATATTGAGTTTTGGGATAGAAGGATATGTGTATCGCCTGCCGCTTCTCTCGTAAGATTTACGTTAAGGGAATCGCGGTTGGTCAAGACATCTTTTATCTGTCCGACCACTTCGTAAGCATCTCATCTTGTTCCATCACTAGATGACTAGGTATGACCATAAGTCCATATGAAATGATGTCTTTAGGCTCGGGCAGGGTCTATTAACTGGAAACGGTCCAAGAACTGAATGCCGGCTTCTGGGAAGCACCTTGATGTGCAAGTTCAATACATCATTGTTCCCGGGACCTGAGATCACCATACAAACGAGCTGGAGACTATGATGTCCAATGTAGAGTTGTATGAAGATGAAGAGCCACAAATAGATATCAGAGATCTACTACTACCTTGCCATCTACATATGTGTTGGTCAAGGCTATATTGAAGACCAAACTCCACTCAGATTCGGGCCGCTTCATAGTAAGTTCGTCCTCTATTTACAACAGTCAAAAACCCGGCCTCGTATCTGTCACACGCAGCGATGGCCCACTTCAAGTTCGGAAGCGATCTGCCCACCAGAGCAAGCCGGAACTTGGAGTAAATGTGCATTCAATGGTAAAGACAATCCAAGCACTCGGTAGTCCAATGTGCGTTCACGAAAAAAGCTGTATACCTTCATTAATATCATTATTCCTCGAGTCTCGCGGTTTTCATTTCATTGTCAACATCTGTACAAGCCAAACGTCATTCTAATCACTATGTACACGCTTCTGATCTTTCTTCGGGTCTGAAACTACATTTATACACGCCATCTTTGTCATCTCCATTCTTAATCATTCCGATTGTCCAAAGAAAAAACACAGTTTGCCCTGGAACAACTTCATACAATATAGAATTCTTATGCATCATTGTGCTGTTCGAATGATATTAGCTTGGCAGGAAACCACCTATATATAAACCATGTAAGTGTCAAAGCATTCATTTCTTCGAATTCTCCGGGTCCAGGTCTTCCCTCTAGAATCCTGTCTAAGCTATCATCGGTCAGATTGCAGATAGACACTGACGCTAAAAACCTCACCCTTCCGTTCCTTCGACAATGCCTTCCATTTCGGATCTTGTTCTCTTTTCCTGGGCCTCACTAAAAGCCCTGACATAGACCTTGATGCCAGTTGTACTATCAACCCCACCTGCACCGGTACAAGGCTTTTTGGCCTCTGTCAGCTGATCCCAATGCCAAAAACTGACCATAAACACTCTGCAGCAAGCATACAGAGGATTGCGTAGGAGACCGGTGACAGGGCGAGACTAAAATCCAATTTAACAGCCTATACTGGGTAAAAAATGAAGCACAAACTCATACTTAGGTGTTGAGTCATTCAAGGAACTATCCGAAGGGTGTTAATTCGAAAGCGAGATATTACTCGGGGAGCTGGAAGCCGGCCCGCAAACAAGCAACAACGAAATCTCACTGGGAGTAAATTGGTGTAATTCCAAGGAATTGCAGGCAGCAGAAACATTGCAAGAGAATTATGATAGGAATTACTGTAAAATTCAGAATTACAGTGGAAATACAATAATTTCATTGTAATTCCTCTGTAATTCTTCTGTGATTCCAGGGAATTAGACAGTTTGCGAGACACACACTGTGTGTGATTGTCGTTGCGCAAATCACATCATGTGATATTTTTATTGCGTGCAAAAAGCCTTGCTCCACAGCCAAAATTCAATATTTTTGCGTAAATCTCACACAGAAATCCTTTTTCGGTGGTAAATTGGCTGTGGGGCAGTGTGGGGCTCGCCATGAAAATATCACATGGTGTGTTTTACGCAACAAAAATCACACACAGTGTGTGTCTCGCAAACTGTCTATTACACAAAATCGTTCCCAGTGTCTTTCCCAATGAGAAGGTTCTTGCTGGGGGTGGTTAAATTTGTTATGATGAAGGTCACCAGTAGTGGAGATGTTATGGGCCACACACTCGCTCCCCTGGTACTAGTCCTCCAGACACAGGCTCTGTCCACTTGCTCCAGTATCTAAACAGTGATTTTGGCACAATCACAGTATTTTATATTCAATATACATGTGTGTATATTCAGAGTAGAAAAAAAAGGTTGAAAATGAAAAAGCATGACTACAGCTGGATTATGAATACTGTTTTCAGATATAAAGATATAAATTATCCATACAAAAGCAAATAAATATTCACAGCCAAAAAGAATTATGGGTTATTCTCAATGTTAGATCTGTCTGTTGAAGCTGCTGATGCAAATCTAATTGATTGAGATAATGACATTTCTTGAGCATTTTCTTTTTGGTTTTCCATGGCCACAAATAGAATAATGGCCAGTGGATATATGCCCTAACAATGTATGATAATTAGTAACTTCAATTAATTCCAAATAATAATGTAGCTTACTGCAATGAAAGGCATAGCTGATGCACTGACTGCAGTAAAATCACTGTTAAAGATACTAGTGATAATGTATGCTGTCTTGAGTTTTTAGACTTCAGTCAGGCTTTCCAATATATATATATATATATATATATGAGTGATCACTTACCCAACAGAATGAGTATAAAAATCCTGATTCCATCAAAAATAATAAACATTTTTGTACTCTGCTAATGGGACTGCTAGACTGGAGAATTCGATTCACAGTCTGTCTATAAGACCTATAAATTCACATATTGTTATTTTCACTTGAAAATATCAGTTTATTATGTACTTACCATGCTTTGTATGCAACCAGAATGGTACAAAGCAAATTTGTGAAACAAAAAGGTACTGCCAGAAATATGTCTGCCTCTGCACCTTCTCCATTACCAGTTACTCCTCCAAAAGAATTAGGATTATAGTGGCCCCCAAAATAATTGATAGTGACTACTGTATATCCCCCTGGAAAAATATATCCTGTAATTACAGAAAAAAATGTGCTCAATACAATGGCAACTGTGTGGCATGTTTCAATACATCTCCAAAAGCTTTAATCAATCATTAAATACCAGTTGATGAAGCTGCAGCAAGAATCAAAACTAGTTTGACCACTTTGTTTTTGGGAGAATTTGTGATGATCCATGTCCTCCATATTACAATCCCATCACTAAACATGTACTTCAACAACCTCAGCAATGTTAAATATGAAATAGTTTTCCATGAAGAACTTACATTCATTTTTTGTGTTGTGAGATAGGATAAACTCACTGCTGACATACTTTTGTTAAACAGTGGAAAGTTGTTTCCCTCAAATGCATTCGAAAATTGAATCCAGAGGTATATGTTTGAAAGTACCAAATTGCAGGTTGACATGAGCAGCATAATGAATGTGACTATAATCATAAATTTTTGGGCCCTTGAGAACGTTGACTTTTGGTGAATTTTACTTATGGAAAAATTAGTTTCTGTTGTATGTATACAAAAAGAAACTGTTGCGAAAACTCACTGGAACACATAAAAGGTGGTTAATGACATGGTTAGATGGAAACCATAAAAGAGATAGCTGATAGCTGTTTGAACTATCCAGATTCTGTAATCATAATCCAATATAGATATGACACTGGTCAAGTGAGGTTCAGACATGAATGCTTTTAGTCAATGATGGGATGTAAAGACTCAGTTGCAGGTATCTGATGTCTTTTATATACTCAAAGCTTCAGTATTCATAGACAGCTTTCCGCTTTGTAAAATCCAATGCATCATGTGAAACATAAAGCTACGGAGACTGGAGTGATAATATAGATCAGGTCAGTGGCTCAATATCAGTCTTCCCGAATATTCTTGGCATCAGACATCCGAACCACAAGTGCATCAAATCGGTATTGTAGAGCTATATGTAGAGCTATAGCTATAGCTCTACAAGGCTGGTAAAGAAATCGTCAATTCTATCTTGTTTCAGCTTGGTGGTCCAGTCGAGGAGTGAGCGTGGAGAGGTGAGGTAAAGTTGGATCTATAATAGGTCATTTATGTCTGCTTTCAAGGGAAAGAAAGGTCTAAAGGTGAGTAAATCTTTACAGTGATCTTTTTGAAACGGTTTCAGGAAGATTTGTTCAAAAGGATTCTTGCGGTATTCCATAGGATCAGAAGCGAGTCAAACTGTCTGATTCTACTCTTTGCCTTCTTACTCGCTGTCTATGGGGACTTATTGAGGCAGACAACAAAGGAACATTCTTTATGATTACCCATCAATAAGTAACCAATCTTCATCTGGATGTATTACGAGGCCGACTTTAGGAGGACTCGTCCACTTACCTTGGCTCGCGCAGGTGGCTGTGTTGTTTCTCGGAAGTAACTCCATTTGGAATATCAATGATAATCTTGCCGGCATCAACGTTGACACAGATGCCGCATTATTGTCCACAGGACCACACGGTTTACGGCCGTACTTGCCATGCGCAAGCAGTGGCCCATTTCATGAGCTCGTGAGCCATGACATCTGCAATACGTTGCAGTCACAGATAGGGTTGCGGGAAAAACTCCCTCTGAGTTTTTCACGCGGTTAGAAACAGTGAAAAAGTTTTAGGCCCTCAAGGGGGGTAGTTTTTAACTGTTTTTAACAGTTTAAAACACACGTGACTTTGAAAAAAGCGAAAAAAATTCCAAAAAAAATTATTTTTTCTCTCCTGGCGGCGGGTCTCCAGGATAACTACAGAAACAAGATAGAAAGGAAAATTTCCTAGGATCGTTAATGATTCAGATAGCTACAGTAAAGAGCTTTTCATCTTCTAATCATGTAATTGGTATAGCCGAAGTATTGAGAAGATTTTTCTCGTTGAAATTTATGAGCGTGAGTGCCGATGCATTTTGTGAAGTGAGAAGTCCGCATTTGGAAATTAGAAAGAGTACCGAGATAATGCTTTCAGGTATGTTGAGGCCTGAGTTTACTGTCGGTGTGTTTGACATGCGATGGTAGTGTTGTAGGATAAGTTGTGGTTGATTTCGAGATCTCTTACTAGGAAAATTCAATTAAGCCTGCCACCAACTTAGTGTCACTGTGAAGCATTTTTTATTGTCCAATACACGTGACCTGTTTTTAACAAATTGACCTCACACCGGTCCTGTTAAAAACAGGGTTAAAAACAGTTAAAAACCGGTGAAAAACGTTTCGGTGAAAAACTCCGACTTTTTCACGCAACCCTAGTCACAGAGCCGTACCCATCAAAATCATCCCCGCATTTTTTTGGTTCTCATTGGATGCTCAAATGTATACTAGAAACTTCGTAGTCTCCTAGCGGACTGACGATATAAAAGTATACACTAGTGTTTACAAGGACGTCATAAGTGCAAAGGACATAAAAAATCCAGCTAACTCCTCCACATCAAGCCATTCGTCCACTTGCACTGTAGACCCAACCCCGGGGAAACTACCCCGTTGACCCGGGACCTGCACCCCGGCCACCTTTTCACGGTAGATTTTTGACCTATAATTTTTTCCCTGTGGACGGGTTATGAAATTGAAACCCGTTTGACGGTAGAATAAAACCCAAATCGAAATTCTACCTGTGAGTGGTAATCATGTGACACGTTTGTTTACTGATCACATGTTGTTCAGTTCAACGTTCATTTCTTTCCTTTCCACTCTCATCTGCCGTATACCGTCTACAGTGTTTGTAATGTTCTCTCTCCATGCAAGTGCCGACTTCAACGTCTCTTTCAACAAACAGTCTCCCGAGCTCATTGCCAACACATGTCGCAAGGTTCATCATAATGAATATATTTTATTTTACATCTTTTTCTAGGTCGCCCACGACAACCCGATCACTTCTCACAGGCACGATTCCCCGCAGCCAGACATTACCCCATCCTATATGAACTTCGTCATCAAGAACAAACGCAAAATTTACAAAGAAAGTTTCGACCAAGGCCCCGTCCTTAATGATGTCGACAAGAAGACGTCGACAGTGCAGGGAATGACCAGAGTGTTAACATGGCCCCAGCTGAAGATGGGCCTATGTATACAAGGTATGTCTCCATCGTTCCCTGTACAGTGTCCTAATTAATTTCTGTTGTCTCTGGTATATGTAGAACTTCACAGTTTTGATCAGTACGTTGTTATATCATTTCTCTCATCACTTGGGCACATATATTGATTTCTCTGTCTGCTAATCCTTTAGATTGGTATAGTGATGCAAGGTACGCATATGTTAAAATGTTTCTGTGGTCCCTTTTCCTGACCTAGCCTGCATCTAGTCTCGAACAATCCCAATGATATGTACCGGTGAGCGCTCTGGGGTCCACTAGATATATACTCATAAATTGTACATCTTTCTCAATGTCAATATTCCAATAACCGAATAAATATGGTTTTATGTATACTTTTCCCGGGCTAAAAAGGAGTGAAAGTTCACCGTGTATAGGGTAAAAGACATGATGCAACCGGAAAATGTGTGGACATATATGTAGTGAAATTCGACCGTAAATAGACCGTGTTTTACCCTCCAGGTAAATGTGTCATTTCTCCCTGAACCCGGTCATTTATCACTCTTTTCCAGGTAAATTATTCTCGGATTCAGGTGTAATTATGGGGGGTAAAAGACCCCGGTCCTCGGCTCACAGTGTTGTTCTCTGCCCAATGTCCATTTTTCTCCCTCCTGATTGAACCAGCTGATTTTTCTTGGGAAACGCCGTAATACTAGGTAATACATGGTCTGTCGAAGCAAGCCAGAAGCGGCCTCTTTAAGGTGTATCACATGATCAAGTGAACCATTTTTGCTGCGCCGTTACTTCATTTAGTTTATTCATGACAACCCAGCATCAATTCCTTCTGCCGAAATTTCAATGCGGGCAACAGCCTCCTACCCAGGCTACGGGGAATGTGCCGAGATTTTCAATCTCCGCGCAAACCTTGGTTTGCACTCCAGTCTCCGCGTGCCATGTTTGGTTTCCACTTAAAAATTAGCCGATTGAATTGGAACTGAATTGAAGCCAAACATGGCACGCAACGAATGATGCCAGGCGTAGGGGCGCGCAAACCGTCACCCAAATTCAATAAGGTTTGCTGAAATCGAAATTTCACAGAGCGTCCCGTAGCCTGGGTAGGAGGCTGCGCAGGCAATTGAGAATCCGTATTGCTTCATTGAAATGCTCCGGCCATTTGCCATAGAATACCTCATTGATATCCTTTCGCGTCGCCTCCTCTTCATCTTCCCCCAGTGCCCGTGCACACAGCCTCTCCAATATGTCCAAAAAGACTTATTCGTGCCTTCCACGAAGCGGCCAACCTAGGGAATATAAGCCGTGATAACATGGTGTGTCACTTTTCGCAACACTTCTTCACGTCCTGATTGTTGAATTGTGAACCAGCCCTATCCCTCTGGAGCGTTTCTGCCCAGACGTGCAATGACACGCATCTAGATACTTACAGCCCCACTGTGTGATAACTTCCCTTTCCAGGTGGCAGTTTAAGGTAAGGAGCTCCAAGGGATGACGCCGTGTGATGGGATTCAGCAGCGAATGAAGGTGAGATTCCCCAAAGTTCTTACATTTAGGGCAATCCTTGATGGCCGTGATGAGAGACTCATTGAGACCTAGACTACGGATTTGTTCCATCAACGCTAGCTTGACAGCATCTCTATGCCAATTCCCGCCATTCCAATGTTCTTTTTGCTAGTACGACAGCCTCATTGCACGGCATGCAATTGACTCTCGCTTTCGTTCTCAGGCCTAACTTGACATTCACTTTCCACAGCTTTCCTCCTTCGATCATATAATCTTTTGCCTCTCGCTCTCTGCCGTTCCATCAGCTTTTCCATCCTCCAGCTTCAGTAATGAATCGATTACTCCGAGATAGACTGGTTCGTTCTTGAAGTGTTCGCATAACCCATTTGCCACTGCTAAAACCTCTACTAATTTATCAATAGCAACACGACTGACCTAAATAAAAATCTGCTTTGCTTCCTTTATGCACTTTCTAGTACCTATACGCTAGTCCAATTGAGCTTCTCAATCCGGGTTCACCATCCATCCACTACCATTGCCTGCACCTCTCGGAGATTCTTCCCATATGCATCTGCTACAATGTTGATCTTCCCCGGAACATCTTAAACATCTCCGGTTCTGTGCCTCAGGATACCATCACGCCAATGTTACATGTGTGGAGTTCAGGTTTGGGTTCTTGAGGACATTCCGTCAGTTTTGATTTTGATGGGGTAGTCCTACGGAGAACTTGTCTTCTTTCAGCTCGTGAGTTTTCATCCCCCTCCTGTACCCATCTGATAAAAGCTCATCGTGAGTTACTGTGACAGAAGAAACAATATTACTATTACAACCAGTCATACTAAGCCTTGTTGCATCATGGCAAGGCTGCTCTTAAACTACAAACATTGGAGTACATTGACCTGTCGTAATATGATATATCAGTGCGAGAGAAGATCGATGAGCAGAGGTGAGAGAATGAGTGTCTAAGTAAGGCTCCGTGATTGCCAGCAACAATGTAGCGCAGAACGTCATTCAATAAAAACACTGCAGTCACCACCTTTGGCCAACGAGCCCAACAGAATATCTCTCAATATGTCATCACCAATGGGGCCCTGAACAAGCAGAAGAGAAGGAGAGTGAAATATTGGTAACAGGATTCTCAGCCAAACTGAGTTGGGCGTATTTTGCAACACCCCGCCTGACTTTTAACAGCCTATACCGAGTAAAAAATGAAGCACGAACTCATACTTAGGTGTTGGGTCATCTTAAGGAACCATCCGAGGGGTTTGAATTCGAAGGCGAGATAGACATTTGTTATACCAAACTCGAGGAGCTGGCCCGCAAACAAGCACTGACGAAATTTTGCCCAATGAGAAGGTTATTGCCGGGGGTGATTGAATCTGTTATGACGAAGGTAGTGGGGACGATAAAAGTGTATGCGGGAACAGCATACTCTGTAAGTAAAACAAAAGAGGCCATCATTTAAGCTTACCTGTGGAGCCAATTAAGTGACCTACTGTATGAAAAGCGCAGACATTGACGATGAGTCGATGTCCACTTTGACATCTTGAACGGTGCCACAATAATAAGTTCGAGAGATGACTTAAATATGTCTTGTTCTAGAGAAGAATTTATTATCTCATTTGGCTCCCCAACGAAGAATGCCTATCCAAACACCCGGGATGCACTCATATTATCTTTCTGGGTCCCTTCCTCGGTATTTACAACGGACAATGAGAGAGTGGATATTGAAAATTGCAATAGAATTCTTGTTTCTCGGAGTTCATGGCACCCTGTCCATCGCTACTATTGCTTTTTGCTTGTAAGTCCTCCCTTACAAAAGTCCAAGGAATAACACGAACCTTGACAGATCAAGGTTGAACAAGCAAAAATCCAACCCCCACCGAAAGGCCCAATTAGCGATATGTCTTCTCTCAATGATCGTGCTTTCGATTTCGATTTCTTCTTGTGTTTCAGACCTGGAATGCACCATATATGTCCTTCAAGTCACTACTTTGTATGTCCGAGTAACACAAATCCACCTGGTGTACAGAATCTTGATTGGAGTAAATGTGAGTGCTACTGAATGCTTCGTGACTGAGGGAACACTTTTGAGAAGGTTTCCAGTACTTGATTAATACAGGAATTGTAGTCTGGAGGGTTTGGATATTATTTCCTCACAACAAATTTGTCAAAACCATGTTTATAACTCTGCTGGTTGGGTCATTGAGTAAGTGTGAAAATTGATTGATACTATTGTTTATCTTCTCTTATTCACCAAAAACCTCCAGTTGGAACTGTTTTTCACCTGCGAAATTTTGATATTCCGTTTGTAGTATTTATTTGGGCTGGTCCTCTCCTGGCAACAAATGTCGCTGCAACCCTTTTGACCGGTTACAAAGCCTGGTGGGTGCCCACCAGTACTCCACCGTGACAGCTATGTTCATATCATTCTTAATGCCATCACAGGTGTCACTATTTAATTTTGAAGGAGATTTTCTTCTTGGATTGTAACACCTTGACTAGAGCTCAAAAAGTTTTGCGGCTTTTAGCTGAGTCAGGAGCAATTTCATGCATACTCTGGGTGAGTAAGTATTGCTTGACACGATTACCTTCTTTTTAACCTTTTTAGTAGATTGTGTACATTGTATTAAACTTTGTTGGATATAATTCAAGTTCGAAAGATCGAGAAGCCTGGACAACATATAGCAGCGCTATGCCAGTCATATCGGTAATCTTATATCTTTACTACACTTACTTGATAAGAAGGCTAATAGAACTCTATTTCCAGTTCTCACCAATTGTATAATCTTCATAGGGATAGTTTCAGATGGAAAAGACCTTTCTTTCTCAGAATCAATCAAATTTGCTTCGATTCCTTCGATTGAAGATTAGGAGTGAAACTTCTTTGAATTTGCTACAGTGGGATCATGCCTGCCATGGTCTCGACTGCACAATGCTTGTTTCCTTTATTTTTAGTTTTGTAGTATAAGAATCAATGTAGTTTAGTGTATGACATACGAGCAAGTTTGCTCAACCCGGTAGCTTCGCGTCTAAAACTCTCTGCCTTCACCTACGACTCGCACACGACCTTATTTTGAAGACCAACTCCCTTACTGTTTTACTTAGGCGGCCATACGGTGACACGACGCAAACTCCTCCTTGTCAGCTCCAGCTACACCCTTCTTGTTCCCATACACCCGGTCCCAACAAACTCGACCCGTCTCGCAAAATTATACGTGTCTAACCAAAATAACATGCGGTACCCCTGTCTTGACGGCTTGAATGCGAATGAATACGAATTGGATCCTCCTTGATGTGCGGAACAGGGCATATTTTTATGCTCTGGCTCAACTTCCAGCCAAAAGATGACTTTCACTTTACCTTCATCCATCTCCTTGCCTTTGAATACGGCTTTTGGAGGTCATTGACCTCTCCCCAAGCTTCTGGACATCTGAGTTTTGTGATAGGAATCGGATATGTATATCTCGTAAGATTTACATCGGAGTGACAAGGGAACTGAGGTTGGTCAACCACTTCGCGAGCACCTCATCTTGCTCCATCACTGGATGACTAGGTATGAGCATAAATCCATATGGAATGATGTTTTATGGAATAGTGAGCGGGAAAATCCGCTTCTGGAATCGGAGAAACGAGGTATGCGATACTTGATTTATAGGTCGGACAGCGAACCGGCGACGCAGTAAAAGATTCTTGAAATTTGGCTACGCGGTTTGAGGGGGTCCTTGGAAACTATACCTAAGAAACCGAGACGTTGGACAGGGATTAGGGTTACCTTACATGGGAAACTCAGTGATGCGGTCGTAAGAACCTTGTGGTCCTGACTGTCCCATGCAGCCCAAGGTCCCTTATTAAGTCCCGTTTCTTCATTCAATAATAAGATCCTGACGAACGTATCTATTCAGTGAATCATGAACCCTGAACTAACGTCCCTTTGGTAGAAACACAGAAGACCACGAAGACCACAACCTTTTCATCCAACAAGGAACATTTCCGGATGTACAGTTGATTAGTCGTAGTAATCGTACCAATAGGTTGATCGTTTTAGTTTCCCCAGACAAAGCACGAAAGATAAAGAAGAGTCCACGTCTCCAACTATACATGAACCATCCTACTTTCACTATCGTAGGCGTCCGAGGCTATAGTTTCAACTTATGTACGCTAGGAACCCTCGGCTGCAAGGAAAATTGATGTTCTTTCTCTCAATGCTGAGCCAAGAACGATTCTTACCTGGGGTAGGTACGTAAGACCCATTAGACTTTAAGAACCGACTAAGATGAAGAGGAATGTAACATACTTACGTCCTGTTGCATCCGCGCCTTCGGGACCTACGGCGTGAACGAGTGCGGTCTTTGATACGAGCCAAACGCCACTCAACAAGCGTGACTTAACGACAAACCATGAATAAGAAGTATCTAAACGCCATGCCGCCGGTGACTATTACATGGCTTACTTCTCGCCATGGCAACTTCCATACTAAAATTTGGCTATGAATAAGTCCAGAGCACTGTTAACGAAAGGTGGCGTCTTACGGGTAAACTAGTACTTTTTTACGTAGTTCAACATGCCAAAAACAGGGGCTAAAGGAGGGCGTTAAGTACCCGGTCAAGAATGTTCTCCAAGGTTGGTACTATCCCGTTCCGTTTAACTTCTCGTTTCTTAACGAACAACTCCCATAACTCTTACGGCGTGTCCGTTAACATCTATACAACTTGTCACCTGTACTACAATAGCCCTTTGGCCAACAGCAACAGCGTTTCCTCACTGCTTTAAGTGTGAATCTTGGAGTCTGACTTGTTTACTGTACCTTTCGTGCTACCGCATACCTATAAGTGGTTTGACATCTCGTTTGACTTCCGAAACACAACAAGTATATATAAATAAAAGCGTAAACTATAGTCACATCATAGATCCAACTCTAGTTTCCCCAAATAAGGACTCCTAAAAAGCTTATGCACTCTAAAACATTTCCGCCCATGTCGAATTCTTTCCATACATCGTATATTTAATGATTCCAGTTTTTTATGGTTTGTTAGGGCGTCGGTGTTAGCTAGAGCACACCACTTCCAGTGGACGACGTGCGTGGCGGATTCGAGGCTATAAAGGGTGACCCCATTAGTGCTACTAGGGAGACCCGATGCCCTGACACGAAAGTCTTCGTTACTATGACAATGGATACGGTCGCGGCAACGTAGCAAGTTGCGGGTCTACTAGTACAGTTTCGACGGTGAGGGAAAACACAGGATTGTTCAAGAGGAGTTGCTTCTGTTTTTTGCGGTTGAACACCTTCCTTTGCAGGTTTAACGACCTCTTCTTTATTTCTTGTCTTCGCTTTCCGTAAGTACGTGTCACGCGTGAGAGGGATGAGCGGGACTGGACGGGAAAGACTACAGCTGTCAAGCTCTTCCAGAAGTTTATGGGCAAAGACTGGGTGGTTACGAAAGAAAGAGAAGGCTAAAAGACACGTGATGTCCAATACTAGGTTTGAGTGGCTTGAGGGTTGTAAGACTGTGATGTCGATGGATGATCGGAGAGGACTTAAAACCTTAAGAGCGGAAAAGACCTAGCGACACATAGTACAGGAAAGCAACAAAGGACAGCTTCGGAAGAAGATGGACACGAGGAGTTATATTGCCGAACCGATATACATAAACCGCTCAGGTCTAAGAAGCTTGCTTCATTGTTAACCGGGTCCGCTGAACCTGGCAAAAGAGGTTGTTACCGCTAAAGAAACAGAACTAACATTCCCACAATCCCAAGTAGTCCTCCTGTAAATCGTGCTTAGAGCTCTTATTTTTACCTAAGGTCCCGGTAAACTTCACAGTGTGGTCGAATCCCAAACTATACGATTTCAACTCTATCAACTTGGTAGGCTTGTTGTCGTATTCAGTGTCATAGCAACGAAAACTTTCGTGTCAGGGCATCGGGTCTCCCTAGTAGCACTAATGGGGTCACCCTGTAGAGCCTAATCCGCCACGCACGACCAGTCGGCGTCCACTGGAGGTGGTGTGCTCTAGCTAACACCGACGCCCTAACAAACCATAAAAAACTGGAATCATTGAATATACGATGTATGATTCAAGGAAGTCGGCGTGGGCGGAAATGTTTTGGAATTCACAAGCTCTCGCAGAGTCCTTATTTGGAGAAATCAGAGTTGGACCTATACATGTGTCCATCTTTCACGCTTTTAATACATATACTTGTCCGCGGCCTGTTTTCGGAAATCGAATGAGATGGACCTGTTTTAAAATGGATGGCAACTTATAGATATGCGGTATCCCGGTCCCAATTTTCATTTTAGCTGACTTTAACTTACCCCGGAGGGTACAGTAAACGAGTTGGACTCACAGATACTACACACTACACGACTTGTAGTTACCGCGTGGTCAGCGCTAGCACTCTTGCGTTTTGCTCGATATTCTTAATCGCGACCATCCATCCATCTAATGTGCCCATTGCGTAGTTGCTGCACGCCGTACGCGTATTCAATGTCATAGTAACGAAAACTTTCGTGTCAGGGCATCGGGTCTCCCTAGTAGCACTAATGGGGTCACCCTGTAGAGCCTAATCCGCCACGCACGACCAGTCGGCGTCCACTGGAGGTGGTGTGCTCTAGCTAACACCGACGCCCTAACAAACCATAAAAAACTGGAATCATTGAATATACGATATATGGAAAGAATTCGACGTGGGCGGAAATGTTTTAGAGTGCATAAGCTTTTTAGGAGGTGAAACTAGAGTTGGACCTATGTGACTATAGTTTACGCTTCTATTATATATACGTGTTTAGTAACGAACGAGATGTTAAACCGGGAGCTGTAAAGTGGATGGACTTATAGGGATGCGGTACCCCGAAAGATACTTTAAAAGGCCGGACTTCGAGACTCACACTTAGAGCCGCGTACTACATGAACCTTGCAGTCACCATATGGTCAGCGCTAGCACTCTTAGGTTTTGCTCGTGGTAATATTTTGAACCCTGCGGACTGCAACGGAGAGAAGGAAGTTGGTGGTCCATGTAAGATAGGATGTAGAGAATGATGGATGACGGGTGTTACGGGAAGAGAGTTAGACGTATATGCGGAGGATGTCCGGTCCTAGAGCTGAGCTAGGAGGTCGAGTGGAGGAGTTTTTCTAGTCCTTTCCATGTTCTCGTTGGTGCCCGTGCGGAAAGACATGAATACGACTCTAGTTGCTGCGATAAAGAAGTTCTGGTTTTCGCCTTCAGCTCTTCCTCCCCTTTTCTTTGCATAACTTAAAACACGACAGCTCGTAGTGACCTTTCTCTAAGAACGGACGTCTTTGTCTATATGAGGCTCTCCACCGATATACGCAGAATAAAGAGGGTATAGATGTGTTAATTGAGCGACAAACGCAACAGTCCGAGAGCCTTCCCACGAGAAGCTTCTGCTCTAATAAGTTCAAGACAGTCTGTTTAAGTAGTAGTTCTTATGGCTAGTTGCATCAAAGGACCGCACCCGGACCACCCATCCGTATTTTACGCTGGGCGGAAAAAAACGAACCCGTTTCTTCCAAGAAGACGGAGAACAGGCATGGCGACTTAGGTCGTACTTTCTTATCACTCGTGAAGTGAGGTTGTTCTAAGCAGAAAACGTTATTATTCGGAACCACAAGAATCTTTTCGTTGATCATTCGTACAATAAACCAGCAGAAAAGAGGTAACTCGATTAATAATAGTAATTTCTGTAACGAGTAACGGGGCTATGCGAGGTCTACGTGATAGTTCCAAGGCTCCACCTTGTTGGCAGACTTTCGAGAGAGCTTGGAGTCCACCATTGGCGTTGTTACGAGCCCGATAGAAGTCATTGCAGATTGGTTCTAGAGAGGCTCCGACTTCGTGACGAAAATAGGTGTGGATGCTTCTGCTGGCGTCACGGATGTGTCAACCACGGTGCTCTTAGGTGAGGAGCAGCAGCCATAGTTAATGCGGGCGCCGGGCGAAATGGGTTTGCTCTGGGAAGGATAGCTATACCATCCCACAAACCTTCGGGGTCCAGGTGCCGAAGGCCATATAGGAGAAACGCAGCAAGCGGAGCTGCATGGTAAGTTCGGAGAAGGAGGGTGCGGTATTGTCGCAGGTGCAGGAGAAGAAGGTCCGCCTAGCACCCTCAGCTGCGTCATCAGAATGCACTGTTGCTCCTGGAGCAACAGTGCATTCTGATGACGCAGGTGCAGGAGAGTGGTATGACCCCACTGCAAAAGATGCATATGATAGAGATGAGCGCGTAGGAGGTCTAGAACTGCTTTCTTTTCTATATAAACCTTGTGATGCATAGAACATGAACATTGTAATAGTTGGATTCATAAACTACTAATCAGAGCAATGACAACATGGATAAGGTGTGTAAAATAATGAGCTAAGCTGGCTTTTAGATATTTACTAAGTGACCTCACCTATTTCGTTCCTAAAACAGCCTTTTCATTTTACGCGGTATTCGCTAATAGTATAGAGGAAATGATATTCGATAATCATATCCTGCAGTCCCTTGTTGTTCTTAACTACTTCCTTACGCCCGCACCGTACGGCTCCTTCAGCTTCGGAAGGCCAGGTTTGTGTTGGTATAGCCACTGATTTTCTGGAGCAGTGACATTGAACCTGGTTTTGCGGATAGTTGAAGTTTGAGGATCTGGTCCACATCTGATAGAGGCGGTTCAAGAAGGAAACGAAGGTTTAATGAGGACGTGTTTTATAGGATTGCTGGGTACAAAACAGATTCAAGATATGGTACTCCGGCAGTGGGGTTTCGTTACAAGGAGTCCTCCGTTAAACCTAACACCAGTTCGGTCACAAAGGTCGAGATCGGATACTTTAAGAATGTTCGGTAGTGTACTTTAGCTATTGTAGGTTAGTTGAGCTTTCAATGGCACATAGTGATACTGCCATAATAATACTTCTTTACATCCGGTAGCGTTCGTACCGTCCCTGCTCCGGCCAATAGGGATAAATGGTTCGATTCTTTCAGCTTGGGAGGGGAAGGTTTAAGTTGGTATAGCTACTGGCTGAGCCCAAATTAAAGTTCCAAAGTACATTTCTGCTAAGGTAGCATTGCGCACAAGTCGTTGTGACCCCAAGCCTAAACGTTTTCTTTTTTCAGTAGTGGTTGAAGGGCGACGCTTGGAGCAACTGTTAGACATGTCCGGGCCCTTTCCTCACTGATTAAGAACCAAGGTTATGCCTGTTTCCTTCAACAGTGTTGGAAAGCAATTTGCACTTCCAATATTGAATAATCTTTATAGGGAACAGTCACACGCAGAAAGCAATAGCTAGACTTTTTACCGATTAAACACGCGTATATGACAGAGGGTATACCGGAAAAGGAGATCCGGAA
>ML179287.1:73188-133843 GCA_004369135.1 Dendrothele bispora CBS 962.96 | reverse complement strand
TGCCGATCGATTAGTCTGACACTCTTAAAAAAAATAGCCAGGAGTGGCGTCGAGAGCAGGGGACAGAGCGGGACTCGAACCACGCATCTCATGCTAGTTCAAGTCGTTGAGAGTGCAGCGCATTTACCAGTTATGCTACCCGTCCTAATGTAAAACGATGTGTTTCTTATACAAGTGCTTCACTTTATGGACCAACAGGCTCGTTGTCTATTACTGGGCCTATTCAATATCAGATGCACTCAGCATTAATGGTACTTGGTTCAAATTTCATGAAAACTTTTGTAAGTAGAAGAGAGTGAGTAGATAGAGATGCTGGCTCCACTTCTACCAAGTATATACTGTGTAACATCCTGTCCCATCTAATCTAACATTTCCAAATTGTCACAATGATTTTTCCTTTGAAAAAACTGAAACTTGTATGCATGTTCTAAGCACTTTACATTACTGGATCCCCATGAAATCTTGATGTACAATCTGTCAATCAATATCAGAAAGTGAGAAACCGCTATGGAACTCACAAATTCATAGCCCTCAGTACCAAGCAGTCTCAGTGTTAAAGAAAAACACAGGTTCTGATAATTGATTTGAATCTTGATCCAAAAAGGAATCTTTTCAAAAAGTCACTTAGGGTAAACTTGGCATTTGTTATCTGTTTTCGGCGCCAGCCACCAGGGCAAGAAGTGTCACTTAGGGTAAACTTTATTTATCCTAGTAAGAACAATAGCACAGAGAATGATCCCAATAAGATCCATACGGGAGCGGAAATAGAGAACCGCTTCTACTATCGCATCAACGCGAGAATGCAACTAGACTGCGCATATGCACCCTCACAAATAAATATAAATTTGAAGCCAAGGCCTCTCCAAATCTAACTGTAACTGATACATAGGAGGAAGTACTCGCGAAATCGGACGAATTCGAAGCAGGCTTACCAGAAAAATGGATTACCACACCCGGGGTTTTAGTGGGTAAGGAGACCCGCCCTCCAGGACGGAACAGATGAACAAAACATGACATATTTCCTCGAGTCTCACATAACCTTGAAATACAGGTATGCAAAGACATTTCCCCAGGAGAAGCTTTTCTCTCAACACGCGGGTCCCGACCCCGCGATCCAAGACAGCCCGAGGAAGCAGACCAAGTCAGTCCATAAAAAAAAAAAAGAACAATAGCACAAATGGACTGATACATCCTGTCCCATCTAATAGACTAACAATTCCAGATTGTCACATTGATTTTTCCTTTGAAAAAACTGGAACTTGTATGCGTGTTCTAAACACTTTACATTACTAGATCTTCATGCAAGCTTACAATCTTTCGAGTGTTCATGGAATTCAAATCCCAAATCCCCACTGTGCATATGAAATCTGAACATCGCAATTTCAAGAGCTGAGTTCAAGCTCGATCCGAAATCTCTTCTGTTTCTCCTCCTCCATTTCAGTCTGGGAATCAAACTCAAAGATTTGAATCTTAACAGATGGACCAAGAACCAGAGACTTACTTTGATATCGGACTGGAGTTTGATTACCAGAGTGTGTAGCCTGACAACAGCCCAGAATCTTCTGTTTAAGAATTTCAAATATTTGAATCGAAATGTGGGGTGAATACGAAGTGTCTCTGTCTGGAGAGTAGATATCTTGCTTCGAAATCTAGTGGACAAAGTAAAAATTTGGCTCTAGGAATCAAAAAAAAAGTAGATGCATACTCGATTATCCTCGTATTGTATGTCCTTGAACTTTTAACCAAGTTATTGTTGACTCCCATACGAAGCAAATCCTGAACATTGTCCAAGCAATCTTCAAGTTTTTCTAGTGTGACACATGGAAACAAGATGCGGAAAATTATGGAGAGTAGGAGAAAGACACAGAGCAGTGCGCCAAAGTTTTGAATGTTGGTGAAAGAAAAAAAGTATTGGTGGTATCACTTGCAGCAGCAGTCATACCAAGATCAAGTAAAGGCTGAGATCCTTTGGGTAGAGATGATTGCAAGGTACCAGTGCAGTACATGATGATCAGAAATTCAGGGAATGATTTGTTTACTTTCAGAATAATAACATCTTGTAGCCTTTATATCAGACTGGGATTATAAGAGAGATAAAAATAATGCTGTAGAACTGATTTATAGCTAGCCCTCGGCATTATTGAATGTGTTCAAGATTGACCTTCAGTGGCAATTTTAGCACTAACCTTATTCAGTTTAGTGGGTAATCTAAGCTCATAACCCAGGCCCAGAACGGTTAGAAGCGCATCAAAAAAATTAGCCACGTTCAAAATCACTTTGATCATTGCTCAGTGACCGCAGGCCTGTACCCCTGTACATGCGATTATTGATTTACAATCTCACGCTTGAGACTTGAAGACCTATGTTCTCCTGTATTCTCTTAAGTTCTTTATGATTGATACCTGGTTGGGCAGTCTTGTCTAGGTATGCCGAGGTGATTTTACAGCTTGCATGTCAATTTATAATATTCCAACTCATTCCGGTACTACATATTAGAACCACATTGGCCTTAAAGCCGTGAGCTCATTGATAGCGCTCAAGGTACGCCATCATGGACTATTTGCAGCTAGTACAGAATAAGCTTGGTCGAGAACCACGAAAACAAACCATCAACGGGTACCATCTTCATTCGAGTAGGCTAGTCTATTCTAGTAATAGCTCTACGGCAGTGGTCGAGTTCTGCATTTCAATTAGTGCTACTACTTTCTTGTAAATCTTGCACTTGGAGCTCACATACTATCGTTAACACGAGTCGCAACCTACGACATGGTTCTGATCTATGCATACCCGTCTCCACTAGACGCAAACTAATTGCGCACTTCATCAAAAATGGTTCCGCGGTCCAAAGAATTTTTACCAAGCTCAAAAAGGTTTGTATCTTATGTACTTACATGCCTGACCAATGTCGCCCCATTTGAGTAAATGGAAAGCAAGATGATATTCCCTATACACTGGATGAACCAAAAACGTTACAGGACACTGATCCAGCACATTCAACGTGAAAACTTAAAGGTATCATTCATGATACTCTCGGACATGCTTCTCTGGATCAGGAGCGGGGCCACTCGTAGGGGACAACCCATCCGAGTGATCGACACTCGAGCTCATGACACGCTACCACGTGTATTACGCTCGATCGATTGTCTAAAAATAGTAAAATAACCAAACAGGGCATCAAGGGACAGAGCGGGACTCGAACCACGCTTCTCATGCTAATACAAATATTTCAATTGAAAATGCAGCGCATTTACCAGTTATGCTACCCGTCCTAACGGAGTCAACCTGTTTCTTATACAAGTGCTTCACTTTATGGATCAACAGGAATAGGCTCGTTGTCTATTCCCCTTCAATATCAGATCAGCATTAATGGTACTTGGTTCAAATTTCATGTAAACTTTCCTAGGTAGAAGAGAGTGAGTAGATAGAGATGCTGGCTCCACTTCTACTATTTACTGTGTAACCTGTCCCATCTAATCTAACATTTCCAAATTGTCACAATGATTTTTCCTTTGAAAAAACTGGAACTTGTGTGCATGTTCTAACTTTACATTATTGGATCTCCATGCAAGCTTACGGTCTTTCGAGTCCAAAAAAATTGTTCACGGAATCCAAAACCCGAATCCCCACTGTGCATATGAAATCTGAACATCGCGATTTCAGGAACTGAGTTCAAGCTCGATCCGAAATCTCTTCTGTTTTTCCTCCTCCATTTCAGTCTGAGAATTGAACTCAAAGGTTTGAATTTTAACAGACGGACCAAGAACCAGAGACTTACTTCGATATCAGACTGGAGTTTGATTACCAGAGTGTGTAGTCTGATGACAGCCCAGAATCTTCTGTTTAAGAATTTCAAATATTTGATTTGAAATGCGGGGTTCATGCGAAGTGTCTCTGTATAGAGAGTAGATATCTTGCTTCGAAATCTAGTGGAGAAAGTAAACATTTGGCGCTAGGAGTCGAAATAAAGTAAAATACACACTCAATTATCCTCGTATTGTATGCTCTTGAACTTTTAACCAAGTTATTGTTGACTCCCGTATGAAGCAAATCCTGAACATTGTCCAAGCAATCCTCAAGTTTTTCTAATGTAACACAAGGGAACAAGATGCGGAAAATTATGGAGAGTAGGAGGAAGACACAGAGAAGTGCGCCAAAGTTTTGAATGTTGGTGAAAGAAAATAGAGTATTAGTGGTATCACTTGCAGCAGCAGCCATACCATGATCAAGTGAAGGCTGAGATCCTTTGGCTATAGATGATTGCAAGGTACCAGCGCAATACATGATGATCAGAAATTCGGGGGATGATTTGTTTACTTCCAGCATAAAATCTTGTAACCTTTATATCGGACTGGGATCATAAGAGAGATAAATATAATGCTGTAGAACCGATCTATAGCTAGCTCCCGATGGTATCATCATTTTAGTCTGCGGAAGGACGAACGCTCAACGATATCGATTGCCACTCCTCCTCCCTCGGCAAAGACCGTGAATTTAGTTGACTGATCCTATTCAGGTTAGACCGCTAACCTAAGCAGCATTAAGCTCAGAATGGTCAGAAGCTCATCAAAAAAATTCGCGATCTGCCAAACTGCCCAAGTATATTATTGTACCAAAGTTCAGTTATCAGTTCTACATTCAAAATCACTGTGATCATGCTTGACCACACCTATAAAGCCTTGCTCGGGAACCCGAGTCGACCCATTTATGAGTCAATTTTGGCGGGAGATGAGTCGCAATTTTGAGTTGTTTCAACTTCCAGGGTTGCGCAATGCAATTGATCCAGCCATTTCTCTGACCCCAACTTCCCTGAGTGGGCCGACTCGGGTTCCCGAGCGGGGCCTAAGTACATGTGATTGTTGATTTACAATCTCTCGCTCAAGACCTATGTTCTCCTGTATATATTCTTGATTACTCTATGCCTGGTTGAGCAGTCTCGCCCAGTTATACCGAGGCGATTTTACAGCTTGCATGTCAATGTATAATATTCCACTGCAACTCATTCCGACGCCGCGGATTAGAATCGCATTAAAGCCGTGAGCTTATTACAGCTTTCGAAATTCTAGAAACAAAATCGAGGTTTTGTTCCTTAGAAAGTTTGCTTATGATTATTTGTGGAGAGGCTTAAGCGCTAGTAATTTCGAAGTCACTTGGACCGATTTTGGTATGTCTGTCGGAGCCTGTACTGACAACTCCTCATCTTTTCAATTTGCCGAGGGCAGTAGTCCCAAGTAAGTTGCAAAATACATTGCTTTTGGCAGGATGGATAAGTGTCTCCACAAACATTAGAGACCTTGCGCAGAGCCAACCGTTGCGCAGCCGATGCGCAGATTTGGATATGACGTCATTTTTCAATTCAAATCTGCGCAACGGTTGGCGACTAAGCGCAAGGTCTCTAATAAGTAATCAACAAATTTTCTAAGGAACGAAAACTCGATTTTGTTCCTAGAATTTCAAAATTAGCGCTCAAGGTACGCCATCATGGACTATTTGAATCAGTCAGTACAAAATTGTACTATTTCAATCGATTCGTCACCCTGCGTTACCGTTACATACCTGACAAAAAAATTTTTTATCAGGTGGAAGATTATTGCATTACATGTCGAAATTTTCGTCCAAAAAAAAGCAAAAAATAACCTTTTTCGAACGGATCTCCGTGAAATTTAGGGTGTAGCGCAAAAAAAAAATTTGTCAGACCACTGCATTACTACACCCGTTACATTTCATCAATTTGGAAGTGCCGCGTTATGCATTACTGACAAATCGATCGAAATGGTACAGTAAGCTTCAAGAGCCACGAAAAAAAAACCATCAACGGTAAGACCGTCTTCATTCGAGTCTAGTCTGTCTTAGTAATGACTCTATAGCAGTGGGATTAGGATTAACCGGCTCAAGGACCCATCAGGATACAGCCGGGGGTTCAACAGCACCAGCATCAAAGTGCACCGTGGGTTTCCAACTATCTTGTCGTTTAGATATCAGACCAACGTCCGAGTCACGCAGCAGAGTAGGGGGACACGAGGTGTTTTACAAGAGTCCGAAATAATGATACCAATTTATATGCCATTTTCAATACCAGGAGGGGTAGGAAGATGTGGTGTATAGTGCCCCCTTCAATCATTACTGTATCGTTTCGATCAAGTGTTCAGTGGGTGCAATCCATGATGCATTGACACCAACTGTTCACTTGTTTGATCATAGGCCTAATTACTACTATAATATAAGGTATGACAGACTTACTGTTTGGTTCATTTTTTTGACCTTTTTGACCGATTTCGGGTAGTACCTATATAAAGTTTATTGCCTATGCAACTACTTATTTGTCTACCAAGTATGGTGTCACAGGCCGAAATATTTTTAATGTTAAAACTGATTTTGTTTTATGGAAAGGTGTACACCACAGGTGTTCAGATCAGCCCGTGATGCGTGATGAACCAAACGATACAGTACTGTCCCATTTCATTCAATTCAGACAGGGGGTGTGACCTGTGACCAGGTGAATGACTTGAGAATTTCGGCAGTTGAGTGAGTGACCTGTGATCTGCCACAAATTTCAGCCAGTCTCTTATTTTCTAGGATTTGAATGCACTGCTACTAGTACTTAGTACCACATGCTGTTTTGTTTTTTTTTTTTTAAGTTAACCAATTACAGGATAATATCTGACTCAAGCTCAAAGGTGTATTTGCCACTTCTGTAATTTTGAAAGTTGTGACCATTCTGTATAAAAATTTGGCAGCTTGGTCTGTGACCACTGACCTGTGACATTTCGGTCAAAATGGATTAACAGTAATTCACCGGTCATATGTACACCAAATCTGTTTTTAGGCTCCCAAGCATTTTGCACAAGGAAATAAAGCCTCATTTTGTGTTCATTCAAAAGCCAGATGTTGAAAGTGGGTGTGTCCACAGTTTTGAGACAATTGGGTAGCACCCGTAGGAACAGTGAATAAATCATTGAGAAATGTCTGGATCTTGAAAAAACTAGTGATCTGTACACTTTGTCTGAATGCACTTTGTCTGAGGGAGACTGTCATTATAACAGTATAAATAGTTATCCTCTACATCAAATAGTCCCTTCAAGTCATTTACAGGAAATTTTTCAGAAAGGGATGACACTTCTTGGCCTCCCCCATATACTACCGGGTTTTGAATGACATAAAAACACTGTTTTTGAACCATTCATTGTCCATTTCTTGATGTCCGTCTGAAAGGTGGATATTGACATGTTCATTGAGTCCGTCCAGCTTGAAGACTATTGAGCTGCTTCTCTTTCCTTCCCAGGCAGCTCCAGGCAACCTAGGGCAAATTTAAGGTTCCAGCCGAACATTAAAACCATACCTTCTCAGCTACTACAACACAATAGACTGTTTTAGCACTGCCATTTTGATATATTTATCTGTGTCCATTTACATAGACTACAAACACTTCGGACCTGCCCCAAACTCTCACAGAAAAGATATGTACAGATGACTGGTGAATTACTGTAGTGTTGCCACGGCGCGGCAGCGTGGCTAAGCCAAAGAGCCGAGCCGATATTAAGCCGAGTCAAGCTGAATAGCTGGCTCCAGCAAACAACGGCTTTTAAGCCGTAGGAAATTGAGCCAGTCGGCTTTTAGCCAGCACAGCTACAGCTCTCATCGCTATCCATATCGGGGTATACTAATAGAGGTGGTTAGCAAAGGCCTTAGGAGAAATCCGACACGCAATTTTTCTTTGTTTGTCGCTTCAAATAAACAGTCTTCTATTGTCTCCCATTTTTCATCTGTTCATCTCAAGCTCCGTAGCCGCATATTCCGTCTTTTATTATATATTTACGAGCTTCAATAACCTAATTTACCAGAACGGAGGAGAGGGAAGAAGGGGATGGAACATGTTATGGGACTCAGAATTTATGTAACCGATCACTGCTCGGTTTACTCCGAAAACTCAAAAAACCGCGTTGCTAACCACCTCTAATAGAGACCTTGCGCAACGGTTGGCGACGGTTGCTCTGCGCAAGGTCTCTAATCATTCCTGTATGATTATCACATATCATCACATCATATCTGATCAAGCCAAGGTAGCCTATTTTAAGTTATTAGGTAAAGCCATGGCTCAAGTCATGAGCCAGCCAGCTACAGAATTCAAGCCGGCGTATGGACGGCTTGGCTGGTAAGCCGTACTAAAGCCAAGCCAAACCGCGCCGTGGCAACTAAATGGATGACCTGTGACTCGTGACGATCGAATTGAACGTATAATACTACTTTCTTGTAAATCTTGCATTTGGAGCTCACATACTATCTTTAACACGAGTCGCAACCTTCAGCGTGGTTTTGATCTCTATGTATATCCATCTTCAGTAGACGCAAACAAATGCATTTCATCAAACACGATTCCGCAGTCCAAAAAATTTTACCGAGCAAAAAGGTCTAGATCTCTGTTACTGTACACAATTAGATCGGGCTACGTGGGGGTCATCATTTTTGCACTTCCATGCCTGACCAATGTCGCCCATTTAAGTACATGCAAAGCAAGAAGGTATTCCCATATATGCCTAGATAAGCCAAAAAGTTACAGGACACTGATTTAGTCGACTTTCAACGTGAAAACATTCATGATATGCCATAGCCACTACTCTCTGATGTTCTTCTCCGGATCAAGAGCGGGGCTACTCGTAGGAGATGATCTGGTCGGGTGACGAGATTCCGAGGATTTTACTTGAACAGGTTGTTTTGGAACTTCCAATATCCAGATAACGCCCTGTAGCGCCAGCATTCCAACCATGCTAAACCATACGAATGGTAGATCAAACATTGAAAAACATTCGAGTTGTCGAACCATTGCAGACCAATGTATGTGAGCATCGAACAGCCAACAAAAGAAGAAAGCAATGCCAATGTGACTCACAGAGGTTGCAAACTCCAAATCCCAGCTGCCTGAGCAATCGCTCCAGTCGCAAACGGGACAAGTGCGCCTCCAGATGCAGAAAAAGCGCCGATCAATCCTATGGATCCTGTGAGAATATGCGGAGGCAGCGTTCTTCCACAGACATTCATAGCAATAGGATAAAATGGACCCAGGAGAACTCCAATGAAGGAGACAAAGAGGGCTCCGGTCACGAGGGACGGGACGAGCCACACAACCAGTTGGAATCTAGGAAAAGATTTAACAAAAGGGTATGTCAGTGGATGAGTAGAAGTTAACTTAATACGTACCCGATACAGATAACCAAGTATAGATACATCACTCGTTCCTCACCGATCCAGCTGTTAAGTGGGAGAAGAATCACTCGACCGATGGTGAGACCTAGGGATTGAAATCGATTGATAGTTTTGAGTGACTGCAGCGCCGAAAGAAGACGAATCACTCACCTCCAAAGAATCCAGCTGATACATATCCTGAGGCGGTCCCTCCATCACGCTCGTTGATGATATAACTGACACTCCAGTCTTATTGTCATCAAAGCAAGAATCAAAGTCAGAGTGGGACACAGACACGAAGCTGTTAACGCATACTTCCTTGAGTAACCTCGGTCCCAACGTAGCAAAGCAAGAACGCCGCCACTAACAAAACTGGCCTAGACCCGATTATTTGTCTCCAATGCACTTGTCCCGCAGCCGTCGATGAAGACTCGGAGCGCTCAATGCCTTCCCCTTCCTCAATAAGACATTCTAAATTCAAAGATAAAAATTTAACAATCTTGATGTAAGTGAGATCAATCTTACGTTCTTTGCCCTTGAATTGAAAGATTACAGCGAGACAAATCAAGTTGATAATGCCAAGTCCAGTCGAGACGACGTAGAAGAGAGACCAAAACGAAGGATGATTCGAGAATTGAGTCGACACCAAAGGAGCTACAAGCGCTCCTACACCTATGCACATAAGACACGTGTGTGAGTTCAAACCATTCACCATAGCCATGTAGAAAAGTTATAGATGTCTAAAGGTTTAACAAAAAAAATAACAACGGTACGTACCATATGCAGCATGCATTACCCCCATCTTCGTCGCTCCGTTTCTTTTGACGCTAGCCATGTATCCGTTGGCCTGGGCATCTTGCATCGCAACTCCAATTCCACAGATATAATAGCTAATAACAAACACCGGAAATGGAAGACGTATACCGGCAGCTTGAAGTGCGTTAGCTATGATTTGAGCAAGGGCAGCTAAGGAGACAAGTAGGGCCACAGAATTTGGATTGGTTAGCTTTATCTTTCCGAAAACAGGAGGCAAGTAATAAGGTGAACGTACCAGTAACGGTAGCCTGTGTTGAGAGTAAGAGATAAGACAGACATATACAAGTTTCATCACCGAGTGAAAACTAGGATGAGGACTATACCTTTCCTAACACGAGTTCCTCGGAATAAAAAACGTTGATAGCTGCAGCAGTCAAACAGCCCTGTAAAGTTTTAGGTGAGTACTCATGGAATCCATATGAGAATGAACGCGGCACAAACAACTGTGTTGACAATGAATATCAACGAAACTAAAGTGTAGTTTACCTAGTCGAAGGCACAGTGATATCAGAAATTTTTCGACTCAAAGGGACGAAAATTTAAAGCTCACATGGAATTGTTGTTGCATTAGAGGAATTAAAGGACCGGACGACCCATCCACCCAGCCGATGGAGATCATGCTCACGCAGCAAGCCAAAAAATGCAGCCAGGATCTGCGGCGGGCTTTTTTGACTGAGAAATCTGTCTGAGGAACAGGTGTCTGTGAGCTCTTTTCTTCCATCTCTGCTTTAATGGCTACTCGATCCATGTTTTTTATCAGGGGAAAGGAAGACAGGAAGGGGAGATGAAGACGCCCTGACCTTTGCCACTAGGTAAATAAGGCGTCGTGGCGAGAAAGTAGCGGGGAATCTTCGGTGTTGTCTTGGTAATCAATGGACTTCGTGACTCGAGTTTCCCGTAAACACTTCTAATTACCCCACATTGTTGATAGGGAATGTCCCCAGGAGATTCTCTTGGAGGGGGACAATGTCAAAGGTGTTCTAGTTCCGTTGGTAGTGGAGATTGTTTGTGGATTTCTTGGGGTTTGCTGTCAACTTTGTAATACTGATTCCGAAGAAAATGGAACACAAATACCGGTAACCTAAATTTGCAGGTACCTACAAAAACGTGTCCTTTCGTGTCGCACCCTAAGCTAAGGGTAAATGATTATGCGGGGAAATTGATTCAAGGACGATCAGAAGAATCGAAGTAATGCCCCGGGCCTTGCTGCTAAAGTGGGAATGAACCCACGCTACTTGCTAGGACTCGGACATACGGAGCGAATATCGGGGCGAGGAAAAAAGGAGCTCGATTTTGAGAATGGAAAAGACCATTTTTTTAAGATACGACCAAAGCACGAACTGCAAGTCAACTTGAGTTGCGTGCATTTCACTCTAAGAATTAATTTCTCAGCATAGTTTCGGGGTAGCAATGAACATTCTTGTTGGAAAATGCTTACGCAAACTGCAGCTGTAACTGGAGCCAAACGTTGAAGGAAGTACAGAAGTAGTCAAGTTGATGGAGGTCGCTTATAAAAATGGCATGCAATCCCGGAATTTCTCACGCATTGCTCTTCGCCTCGCCCTTCTGCCATGCCTTATAAGGCCTTATGTACCGTTAAATTCAGCAGCAAGATTTGGGCAGTCATTTTTGCGTTTTTATCTAATCTCAAGCTTGTCAGAAATATTCTGCTCAAATCAATCGATCGTGTATACAGCTTGAGGAAAAATGACGGAGGCTACTCTGTATGGTTTGTTACGAGTCACTGGCAGCGCCGGAGGTTTATTTTGAAGATTTTAGGTTTCTTAACCGAGACCAAACTATCGGATTCCATGGATTCGAAGAGACTAGGCATCCTGAAGGAGAAAATATCAGTACAGAAAATCAGTGTTCATTGATGCACGATACTCACTTCTGCAGATCAAAGACCACACTCACTTAAGACAGCAACTCGCTTCAATTTCTCCAAACGCATTTGCCCAACCTTCTGTCAATTCATCTATCATCGATCTCGCTCGAGCAGCCTCAAATTCATCGTTACTACGCTCCACAGCGAGAACGTAGAGGCTCTCTTCAGCATTGTAATAGTACGTGGATTCTCAACAGATCCCACTGGACCAAGTTCCATCCGTTCACAACGCTCGCACCCTTGATGTGAGAAAGTCCTGTATTCATAATCAGTAATACTTATCGCCAGAACACGCAAGACTGCTTATCCGATAGCCAGGAATTACCAAGCTAGTGTCGTACTGAACGTTGACGTTCATCGTGGATGCGGAAATAGGGAGGGGAATGATAGTGATGACGTCGACAGACAAGGTCGAGAAAAACTTCATGATTGCTGCATGAAGGTTATGGAGAAAAGGTGTTCTTTCAGAGTTTCTTATAACTGCCCAGGACGTAGTATTGAACTGTGGTTCGATGCTAAACTCCTGCATTGAAATTTATCTCTGTAGCCCACAATTTAAAGTAAGGTGTTCTCCTTGACATCCTCGATGCATTCTTGGCATCAAACCGGGATATCCTTGTACTACTGAGTACCATTCCCATCGTTTGCGGGTATTGTCTCACCCGTATATGTCAAAAGTATGAACGCACCTCAAATTTGTTCATGATATCTGCTGCTGGTGTGGAGCGAGTAAGGTAAGTACAAGAAAAACTGTTCCTTCAGAACTCAACTCGACGTTCGAACTCAGTATTAACATGTTTCGTGTATCTAGTCCGTCGTTTCTTGCTCTGCTCTTCCTCATCTTTTCTGCTGTCCTTTCGTTCAACCCTTGTGCTCCTGTAGTACATATACTCAGAAACCATCCAACTTGCGTCGACATCCATCGACATTACCCAAGGTATTAGGCTAACCCACCCACGTCCCGAATAGTTGCCCACGCTCGGTTTTGTTAGTGAACTGGGAGGTACAGTCAGACCACCCGGAAGTCTTCCGAAATTCTAAGTAAGCATTCGCTTACATGCCTCCTTGTCCAAACTATCTTAACACACCGTTAAGTAATTGTATGGTACGGATCCATCTTAACATATATAAGGCTCGAAGACTTGAACATTTGTTTTCCAGTGTCCAACCTCGACTTTGTTCACTTCTAGAACAGCAGAGAGAGCCCCACATGTTTTTGATCAAGACTATCGCGCTGTCTCTCTACCTTCTCAGGTCAAGGACTGAAGGATCACCCATCCCTGACCCTCTTACTCTAGTTACCAGAGACTTCAACGTCTCGGACATATACGCCAACTGGCCTTCCTACGATCAACTTCCTTTACATCCTTCGTTTCCGACCAAGGCTGCTTGGGGCGTCTGGGTACGTTGCTTGATTCTTCACTTAATATTCTACTTAAAGTCTTTCTCCTACGTATGCCAAATGTGCTCAAAATAATCCGACCATTCAGGGCTCAGAAGATGAACTCGGTGCACTGAATCATATTACACCTGATACCATCAAAGCTGCTTTAACAGAAGTACAAGAGGGTATTGCTATCAGTCTTAATTTAAACTTGGACGTTCCCCATCCTCCGCTAATCCCTACTCGGACACCTTTGGTTCATAGTAAGTTGCATGGAATTTTTTTCTCGATTTTTTTTTACATTTAATTGAAACTTCGAAAGCTTTCCTGGCTCAAGAAGGTTTCCAAGATGACATCGTCACGATCAACACGCAGATATCGACTCAGTACGATGGATTGAGGCATTTTCCATACTCCACGAATGCGAATGTTTCTACTTATCAGTAAGTACTGATACTACCTTATTCAGGTAGGGCATTGATTATTGATGCTTTCGGGTGAATGTTAGGTTCTACAATAACCGTGTCACCTTTGAAGAGATTTTCGCCGCTGAAGGTGTCAATAATCTCGGGATACAAAGTGAGTCGGATCTCTCCGTGAACACAGACCCGATTATCTTTGAAGATAACTCACTGACATCACCTCAGATGCCGCGTCGAAAGGCATAGCAGGAAGAGGAGTTCTATTAGATTGGGCCGGATGGATGGAATCCAGGAATGCCTCATTCGATACACTCTCTGTGAGTCTCAATGATACTCAATCTTCTCATCCCATCATTCGTTAAACCTCAAGCTTCATAATCACAGGACTCGAGTATAAGCGTCGACGATCTAGACTCTGTCGCCGAATGGCAAGGCCTGAACTCAAGTTCATTCACTCGTCCTGGAGACTTCCTCGTCGTACGCACCGGATTTGGAAAACAATACGCCGCTCTCCCTCTTCATGAGCAAATGGTCGCGCCTTTCCGGGAGAATGCAAGGTTCTTGGGCGTAGAGACGAGTGAGAAGACACTGGCTTGGATTTGGGAGAAGAAGTTGGCTTTGGTAGGAGCGGACAATTTGGGATTCGAGACATTCCCAACTCGGGACGCGGTCATTAATGGTGTAGGGAGGTCATTGCACGAAGTGTTCATCAGTGGATGGGGACAGAGCATTGGTGAGTTGTTGATCATTGATGATTGCTTTCCGATGTTCGGAGGCCTGGGTGCTGCGGGAGAAACTGAATGTCTTTCATTCTTATAGTGGAATTGCTCGACCTGGAGAGACTTGCGACAACCTGCCATTCTTTGAACCGGTTCACGTTCTTCTTCACCATTCAAGTTTTGAATGTAGCTGGAGGAGTAGCCAGTCCTCCGAACGCCATGGCAATTCTGTAGACAGTAATATCAGACGACGGTGCTCGGTTGGCATTGAGCAAGAAGAGGTTCTTTTAAACTTGCACGTAGCTATATGACTTTAATCTATGAAACCGAGTTCACCATTCGTGATATTCATGTCACTTAAATGATTAAAAAAGACCTAGCTTTGTTCAAAGTAGAGCTTCTCAGGAAAGAGTTCCGTCGGACGTCGGTCTTCTAGAAAAAGCCGGTTGAACTTGGAACTTCAATTCGTTGGGTGAATCGGGCCGCCTCTATGTCCGTATATCAGTTCTAGGCTTGTCCTTGTACATGTTCCTTTAAACCCCAAAGTACTAGACTCCCCAACAAATATGCATTGGGGTGTTGGCTTGAATCCGCAAGTAAAGTCCATAAATAGCAAATGAATTAAGATTGATATCAAAGCTGAACCCGTATATAAAGCCCACCCTACTTGTAATTTTCACCATGGCCGCCCTTGAGTTTGAGAAATCACCTGTCATAGCGACCTCAAGTTCTAGTTCAACTTCTTTACTACTCTGCCTCGGTGTGCTTTTGATCTTCCTTAGGTTTGTGTATAACCGATGGAACTCGCCTTCCCGACATCTGCCTGGACCGCCTAGCTCGAGCTTCTGGTACGGCAATATCAAGGATCTCAATGCAGACGTACATCGCAAATTCTCGTCGACTTGCTATACTTAGCTCACTAAACCTTAATGTTATGTTTTTCTCCAGGACACAAACTCGTTACATGACGACTGGGTGGCCAAGTACGGTCCTACTTTTGCTTATCAAGGTTTCTTTGGGGTAGGTCCCCAACCATCTTTTGTATCAATCGAACTGATTGATGTCACTCCCTGAAGCAATCTCGTTTGTACACAGTCGATGTCAAAGCTCTCCAGCACATTTTGCATCACAGTTACGATTATCAGAAGATGGAGGCTACTCGTTATGTTATGAACGCTGTAATCGGGGATGGTATGTTGTATTGACTGTATTCTCTTAGTATCAACAGAAATATTCACGATGAGTTAGGTGTGCTGGTGACTGAAGGAGACAAGCATAAACTGCAGGTGAGTTTAAGTTGGATCTGCATTCGTATGCCAAGATAATATAATCACTCGAAGCGGAAAGTTATGGTGAGTATTTCGGCGACATTATAGGATCTTAGACTTGTCTCAGAAACCGGACAGAATCCTGCATTTGGCCCGGCCCAAATTCGAGAGTTCATGGATATATTTCTCGAGAAATCTTTCCAAGTGCGTAACCATAAACTATGCAATTTCAATGTGCGCTAAATGGACTTATGCATACACATACCAAACCGTCAGGTTCGTGACATCTGGGCAGATCAAATTGACAAATCTGACCGTACCGACTCGGAAATCGATGTTCTTTCTTGGTTTGCCAAAGCTACTATGGATATTATCGGTGCCGCTGGTACGTATCAGTGTTCTTCGAAACATGTTCGAGATTCAGGATAGTTTGGATTTACGTCAACTTATAGGTTTCAATCAACAACTCAACACGCTTTCAGGTCAAGATCAAAAGAACCGAACTGAATTCCATGATTCTCTGGACACGATCTTTCATATGGCCGGGGCTAGCAAGATGAATGTCTGGCGCATATTACAAGTCTATATTCCTGCGTTGCGTGTCTTTGTGAGTACAGAACTCCTACGAAGTATCGCCGACTGACTTCGGAGACTATGCATGATCATGTAGCCCTCAGCACTTGATCCCCGCCTCCGCGATGCTAAATCGACAATGATGCGCATGGGCCAACAGCTACTCGAAGAGACAAAGAGGTTCCAAGCGGGTACAGGAGAGAAGGGACATAGTATTCAGCCTAACAAAGATTTACTTTCTTTGCTTGTACAATCGAATATGAGCGAAGACGTCCCGGAGAGTCAGAGGATGAATGACGAGGACGTTATCGCTCGTTAGTGCCTGGCATTTTGCTTCTATCTTGTTCCATTTATGCTAATCGATTCTGGTCGTTGTTTAAATAGAAGTTCCGACTTTCTTGGTAGCAGGACACGAAACGACGAGGTAAGCCGTCTTACAGTTCCAACCTACGCTTCGAGTTTCTACTATACTGAACGTACCTGTACTCAAGTACTGCTCTGGCTTGGACATTATACGCTCTCTCCCAAAACCCCCAAATCCAATCCCGTCTTCGTGATGAACTCTTCTCACTTCAGACGCCCAACCCAACGCTAGATGAACTCAACAATCTATCGTATCTAGACGCTGTCGTTCGAGAGACACTTCGATTATACTGCCCAGTTACTTCACCCAATCGAGTCGCTATGAAGGACGATAGGATTCCGCTGAGCAGACCGTATACAGATAGGAAGGGAAGGACCTGTACAGAACTCGTGTACGTATTTCCGAATCCCAGTCTCTTCAATCGTTCTGAATTCAATGAACTTTGACTGTGTGATGGATTGAACAGTGTCAAAAAAGGCCAGACAATCACGGTCCCTATTGTCTCCGTCAACAGGGACAAGTACCTCTGGGGCGAAGATGCTAAGGAGTTTAAGTAAGTCCTTTAAAGAGTAGCAGCCGTGGCAGTACGCATAGTGTTGATCAAATATTCATATTAGCCCTGAGCGATGGTATGATCTCCCCGAAGCAGTCTCCGCAATACCAGGGGTATGGGGAAACATGTTGACTTTCTTCGGAGGTCCTCGATCCTGCATCGGGTGGAGATTCGCTTTAGTCGAGTAAGACTTTTTCCCCCTTCTCTCACGAGTCTATCCAGGTGTCGCTGACGACTTCCTTATTTTAGGATGAAAGTTTTACTCTTTACACTCGTTCGAAACTTTGAATACAAGCTAGCAGTTCCGAAAGAAGATATTATTATCAAGCGTACAGGTCTTTTTCAGAAACCGCTAGTGAGATCTCGACTTAGAGAGGGACGGATGAGGAGTGAGTTGCCTTTGTTGATCAGAAAGGTGAAGGAGGGTGAGATGTGATGCGATAGATTTGGATTATCGTAGACCATAAATTCGATATTAGTAAGTTTGATGCTAGCAATTATCGTACACATGCTAACGTACTAGCGAAGTTACGACTATCAGCGTAAGATGAATGATACAAAAAACAAGATAACGATATAAAGTTCAGTATGTTCTAATCCCGAATCCCATTGAAGTTAGTATAACCTTTTGAAAGAAAACGGTATATGGTCTTTTGTAGCAGTAGCACAAGTCCCAAAGTATCAAAAAATAAATATGACAGGTCCATTATAACTCGTGAGCACAATGTATGCATTTAAGTATGGCAAAATTAGCCTAAGAATGAGTTCAGGGTGTAAAGCTAAAACTTATAGCTCCTCGGTTATAGCCATCGAGAAGTCTCCAAAGTAGATACTCTGGTCCTTTAGCGAAGCATAGTCAGGAGTGGAACCTAGGAAAGAGATCGAATTTCGTATCAGATACCAAAGAGGAAGTGAAAGCAGAAATCGACTCACCTCCAAAAAACGTCTGCATAATGATCCCTCTAATCCTCCCTTCGTCCTTATCCCTAATCTCCAGACCTGTCACTTTGATGACGCTATCTCCTCCAACGAAAAGTTCCATCTCGCCATTGGCTTCCCCCGCATCGTTCAGTTTCACTCTTTGGCTGACGGTCGTCCATTTCCCTTTTTCAAAAGTGAAAGCACCACGACCAACGGATGTGCCATACGTGGGGTTACAATGAGACTCTGGAGGAACGTCACACTGTTTCTTGTTTGCGTCGACGTCAGGTAGGTAGGTGTACAGCTCTCCGGCGCCTTCTTCTCGCCACATGAGACGGATGGAGAAGCAGGATGTGTCACGACGACCGCCTGAACAAGACTTGGAATTTTCAGCGTCGTCACCGCCATCTACAGGGATTCAATTGAATCAATTAGCGCAGTACGAAAAAATTTTCGAAACATGAACCGGAAAAAGAAAACTTGAACGTACAGAGACCTGGAAGCTTTCCACCTTTGACATACTCAAAGTCGTCCGGGAAGAAGACGGAGTATCCGAAGGTAGCTTCTTTCGCAGTGGCAAGATCAACTTCTTCTGGTCCACTAGCGTAAAAAGACAAGCCGCCTGGAGGGTCTTTGCTAGGAATATAGGAACCTTTCGGGAAAACGGCCTTCATAGTATTTTTACCCTCGAATGTACCGTAGTTGTGAGGTAGATCTTTCTTATCGGTACTGACCACCAGAGTCTCATCGTCGAGAGGAAGTGCATCTGAGGAGTCTGAGCAGGTAGTCCAGGATTTCGAAAAGTTAGGGACGGGGAAAAGCATGGACAAGAGGCCTGAAAGTCGGCCAGAAGAGCCTTGGGGCGATTGTGTATCGACATCGGGATCGGTATTGGTATCGGGGTCTGCCGCATTTGAGGACTCGGAGCGAGAATAGCCAGCCCTGGAAATGGTGGTTCCGCAAGAAGGCTTCCTTTTCATTGTCAACGAACCAGCATTGACTAGCACGGTAAGCACGGATGCAAGCAGATAGATCTTGAGGAACCTTGATAACATTGTAAGTTAGAAGAAAAACGGAAAAGAATCCACAATTTTAGAAGCCATGTATACCAACTGAGTTATAAGGGAATCGACAGGAATCCGAAGGAGAAAGGATTTGCTTCGCCTCTTCGGTGATCTGATCTACGACGGTACCAGTGCTGGAAGATCAAGATATTATCTCATCAATCCATCATTCGTTCTTCGACAAGGGTGGATGGTGTAAATGGTAACACGCGTACATTTCCTTCTGGTACGAGCTATGAGGTTCGAGTCCCGTTCTGCCCAATGAAATTGAACGGATGGATATCCCAAAGTTTTCTTGTCTTCCCAATTGCAGAAATGAGGATTTGTCCAATTGTCGAGGCGTCGATTGATAGCTCTGGACCCACGCTAGTTACTGTTGACGCCTATCAGCTGGCAAATCACTCACAGCTTAAGTATTCCCGCCCAGCCACGTACGTGCTAAGCCTTGGTTAACTCGTTGCTCCCGGCGGACACTCATTCAACTTTGGCTGTGTGGAGAGGACTTGGCGCCCCTAATACTATGTCGACATGGTCAACTATGCATGCGTGAATGTGAACGGGACCGAACGGGGCCGATTATGCACAGACGTGTTTAATCTTGCTCGACTTCTCATGATAAAGATTAGTATCTCATCTGGGGTTTGGCTTCAGTACTGGTACTGGGATGACAGGATATCAGGGAATGGGATTCTTGATCATACATCTGTTTCCAAGAAATAGTATGCGGTATATGCCAGATAAGAAACGGCAATATATCTATGTGACAGCAGTTGTGCGAAGAAAACGAGCAGGTGGTTAGTATCAGCGAGAGGGTATTACGTGTGAAATTGAAGAAAGAAAAGAAAAAACAAGTTCTTTTTGGTCGAAAGTTCAGAAGTTCAAGTTTGGGGTTGCAAAGATATGATTACAATAGTCAAGATAACGATCAGTCACAAAATCAACTGGCACCGATTCTGAAAGAGTGTAGTAATAAGCCGTTGCCGGCGTATCGTTTTCGTGTGTCTGCGGTGGGGGTCCAGCTTCAGAATACGGACCTTCGGCTTTGGAATTAGTAATAAAACTACCGGAAGTCGATGTGTAATCTGGGTCATATGGTTCGAACGTAGAGCGAGAACGACGGAACACATCAACGCATGGTCGCTGGAGAAGAGATGGTGTCAATGATGTTCGTATGGATTGCTCCTGCGGTGAACTGGCGCAGTGCTGGTCAATAAGAGCGCGCAATTCTTTGACGAAAGGTTTCCGAGGAATAGGACAGAAGAGAAAATCTGTGTCGACCGCATCCTCCTGGACGGTTTGAGGTGTTGTGGGTACTACTTCGTGATTATAGACGTATTGTCCATTTAGATCTTGCGATTCCATAGCATAAGGCTCAGCAAATTGGGTAGCGAGACGCATATTCAGCACGTGTACGGATAGATAGTGGATCTGGGAATCTTCATGGACTAAGACTGCATCGGGAGGGAAGTTTTGTAAGCCTGTGGAAGAAATATTGTACTCGTATGTGGGCAATTCGAGCGAAGCCGATGATTCAGATGCGGCAGAGTTCGGGGACGACGAGAGTGCTGGTGGATATTGGACAATTTGAGAGTGGCATGCATTTTCTTCTTCCGCAGGGACTATTTCTAGGGGTGCCGTAGAGGAGAGTGGTGATACTGGGTACTCGGGCGGTGGCGTTGGAGGAGTCGGCTGCAAGTACAAAAATTAGTGTCTTCAAGTTCTGTTTAATCTGCGTAGAATAGCCTCACGGTGACTTCGTTGTTTGTCTGACCATCTGATGACTTATCGGTGGTGGAAATTTGAAAAACGTTGAGACCCTTCCGATACTAGAAAGGGAGTCAATAAACGGACAGGAGCAGATGGTGTACCAAGGTCGATGAAAACGCGTAGTGACGAATAATTGACTGACCCTTTTACGGCCACGTTTGGGCTTCAACCTTTTGTATGTGCAATCTTTGGATGGTTTTTGTTCAGTCCCAGATGTAGTAGACGAGATCGGAGCGAAGAAATTGACTACTCACCTACGCCATTTTCGAAACACCAGTGGCACACTATACCTGGATTTGGTTTAAAGCATCGGGTATGACGAGCAGCACACGCGTCGCAGCCTGATGATTGCATGGATGCTGATCAAAATCACCGAAGATAGAAAGACTGTATAACCCACGTCGAGAGATCGGTAGTGGCTTTCCAGTGACAGTGGTGTTGATTATCTCTGTCAACACTGATTAAGCCCCGAGCCAGGTCAAAGCAACAGTCCGACTGCTTACCTTCAATGGCATCGCTCATGTTCGAGAGCCACCGTTCCTCGGGAATCTGAGTCTTTCAACGACACGTCGACTGATCTATTTTCGAGAGATGAAGCTGGGATGTCTATACCGTAATGCAATCCCCAATCGAATCCGAACAAATCCCATGGTGAGAACGTGATCAATGTGGCCACGAAAAAGAAAAAGTCCCCGGTCCTCAACGGACACACCTTCCTTTGTTAAATCCCGGACCTCAGCTCGCGGGTCTTGAGCCCTGCCCTCTTCGCTCTTCGACCCATCGCCAATTTGCAGCAAGCCGTCTTGATATAGTTGAGATGAAGATGCACGGTTGGTCCCAGAGACGACCCTTCCGCAGAGTCACTTCAATCACGACGACACCGGCAGGCGCAAGACCCGCTGTCCGTCCAAGAAAAACAAAGGTGAGCAAGACGTCGATGACTGGGAAGTCCGAAAAAGGAGGTGATATTTGATTTTCAAGATTTATCAGCCAATTTATCAAGGCGCGCTCCATAAGTACATGAAGCTGGCAACGTTCCTCACCGCTCGTTGTTGTATCTGGCCTTTGTAGATATCATCTGTGCTGCCCGCATTGACTGGACGATTATACGCGAAGATAACTTGTATAGTGTTTCAAACCATCCCAAAATGCCTTTCACTCCCCGATAATAAGCACGGAGAATTGTCGTCATCATCGATATGATTGGACTAAAGATGCGCATGTCCGTGAAGACTTTTTTAAGGGCAGGATGTAGCTGCAGTGGTATATATGAAACGTCTAGAAGATGCGAAATAATGTGAGTAACGTTAAAATCTATGCCGCAATCCATGCCAGTAAAGACTGACCGCCAGGATTCTATGTACCAAAAAAAAGGTGGCGGCTCCCCGACACCCATCCTACTCACCTACATGCCTTATCGATCTAAATACCAGACCAAATGTTTTCGTTCAGTCGTAATCTCAGGTCGAAAGTTTAATTTTCGCGCAAGTTTTTTTACCTTGTGACCCCGATATCGCTCCGAATCGTCAATGGAAGCGCCAGATACCTCTTAGGTTGAAGCAGCCGAATTGTAGCACTATCAAGAGCTCTGCTGGAGATGCATAGCTCAATCTGGTCGGATTACTTACATCGGACCAAGGAGAAGGAATACGGTGGACGGTCGACTGTCCAAGGACTTGGATTCATGCCAATAAGCACCAGCCAGAGTTGACGTTGACGTTGCTGCAGCTGGCCAAAACGAGCTTTGTTGATCGTCAGTCGTACTCCTAGATTACAGAATCACAGTAAGGTAAGTCCTTTTGCCATCTTCACGGGAAACGCATAGACTTACTCAGTGACCATCATGATGAAGGGAAAAACGGTGTTTTTCGCCCCTTGGAAACAGCACAGATGTTCCATTGCCGAGCCAAGTCTTTGTTGCGTTACCGGTTCTCACTCAGCGCATCAACCTCCGTGGGCTACGTGTGGTTTATATGTCGGAACGCTTCTACAGGGTAGATAGATGGCTTCGTCTCACAGATCCCACTATAAGGCCTTAATCTTCATGTTTTGGTGTCGATGTCGAGACAGTCGGTCTGAACACCAAGCGTTGGAGACAACAATGTTCTTCAATGCTTGATATCAGTGATGTTGGTCTGTAGACCAAGAGAGGATGTAGTGGTACATGTATAGGTCGAGCCCAAATCGTCGTACGTGCAGTGTTCGCTTTGGGTTCATGACTCAAGGGTTGACAATGGCCTGGGTACCGACCAGCCGTGACGTAAAGCCCACATCTGGTGATTTTGTTCTCTTCTCTTCTCTTCCTTGATTCTCATGGCCAATTGTACCGAACAGCTTGTGGCCAGCTTTACGGAATTCATCGACGTTTGTGTGGGCACAGGAATACGGAGAAGCACTGTATCTTCTTGACTCTCATCAAATGAGTCACTGCTACGTCCTTCCAACCTTTCATTTCGACAGCGGCCACAGCCCCATGTGGCCTCGAGGATTACGATGAGGTGTAACTTTTCTGGGCGTCCCCGTTCCCAGTTGCCAGTCATTCATCGTTTAGACGCCTTCGAAATTATGTACTGCATTGCGTTGCGAAGAAATACATCTGGTGTTACAGTCATAATACATCGTTCATGCTCCGCCGTCAAGCTCCGGGTTCAGTATCATCGCTACCAGTGACATTTAGCGCCATGTATCCCAAAGGGATGTCCGTCATCTTCATTACACGGTCTAAAGAAAGGAAGTTTCACGAACAGGCCCTAGCGCCGTACACATAAAGGGTCCAGAAAATATGAAAAAGCGAGTCTTGTCGACTCTACATCGTGACCAATGGAAAGACCATTCCGTCCTATATTTCCCTGCACATTTTATCGAAATACAAGAACATGTTGGGCTGGTGTTTCGTCATTTATCCCAAATCTGAAGCTCAGCGTACGTCCGGGTCCCTGCCTTTGAAACCTCTGGTGCACAAGTCAGCCAAACAATGGACAAGGACAGCAAAGCTGCAAATGCCTCCAAGAAATTTTCTATAAAAGAATGGTATATTTTAATTCAAAGCAACACATCACATAGGGTACGCGTATCTAAGCTTTGATAATGAACGAAAGCAACAAAACGAGATAGGTATATACACGTATGTTTAATCAGATTTCTACAGCCTACGCCAAGCACATTTAAGCAGCAGAGGACACAGCAGAAGACACAGCAGATCCCGAAGGTCCGGGAGGCATGGAGCCAGGGGGACCACCGGCGTTCGGGTTGGCAACACCACCGTCTTCGGTAAGCGTAGAAGCGGCGCTGATTTGGTAAGACGAAGTAGTATCAATACCAAGCGCGATCCAGGAGAAGATACCATCCGAGATGTCATCACCCAGGTAGACATACTCGACGAAGGGGTCAATCGTGCCAGCTTCCTCAGCGAGAATATCATCGTCAGAGTTGACAGTCAGATTCTGAGTGTTTGAAGTATACGGAGAGGTGGCCTCGACGGCGTCGATCAAAGACTGGTCGAAGAAGATTTGGCCGACGTGGCTGACATTGGAGCTGACGAAAGTGTTGTTAGAGAAGAAGGTACCGTCTTGGTGTGCGGCAAGGTGGATGTGAATCGCACGGCCAGTGTAGTGGCCAGGGAAGATACTGAGGAATTGGATGACACCGTCTTCGTCGGTTTCCTGTAGTCCACGACAGAAGGTAGAGTCCTGAACAAGAAAAAGTCAACATTAGAAATATGTAGATCACGGGCGAAGAAGACATACAAGGTTAGACCCATCATCGGAATCTCCATTACCGCTTGCAACAACTCCGGAGTAGACACCAGTAGCATTGGCTAAAAGAAGAGAAAAGGGTTGGTATTGTATACGCTAGGTAAATAGGAGTGAGCTTACCATGCCAGAAATCGACGTAAATTCCAGGAACGGGCTCGCAAGCATTCACGTCAATGAACTGAAGCTCGACATAGGTGTCGGCTCCTTGTTGGTCGTCACGAACATCGAAACGGACGTACTCGCCGTCGACATCTACAAGATGGAATGATGGATCAGTACAAGACGACGATGGGAGTGTGCAAAACATCACTGACAGTAAGGCCCTTCAGTAGTCTCGGGGCCCAAGACGCAAGAGCTGTTGCCAGTAAAGAGAGTGAACGGGTCGGTGTTGTTGGTAACGCCAGTCAGATTAGAGTGGTGGTCAGTGTTCAGAACGGTACCGAGGTCGCGTTTGTATGGAGCATCTTGAACAAAAGAACAGTTTTTAGTTAAAAACTTGGTAATAGCGAAAAGAATGCTCAAAACATACGGGTACTCAAGCCACGGGCACTCCTGACATCACGAGCAAATTGCTGACGACGGGCTACACTCTTTTCGTAGATACCGCCACGCTTGCTAAGTTCGTCCTGACAATTGGCAAGAGAGCGGCGAGCGTTCTTTTGGAAAAGGTCGCGCTTGATGGCTTCAGGCGACCCAGGCAAGTGGTGGGTGTGGGCCGTGGTGAGCTCAACAAGGGAAAAAGCGGCAAGAACAGCTGAGAGAAGAGAGCGGACAAAGACCATGGTCGGATGAACAGATTGTGTTGTTGGAGAAATTCTGACTAGTCAAGTGGTCCTTATATACGTCCCACAAGTTTTCGATAACTTTCAAGAAAGTCACCATCTGGCCGAGTTTTGCTGCGCTGTTGTAAAGCATCATGTATCGTGCGTGAAGTCGGTCCATTAATGACGGAAGAGGGTTCAAAAGTTTAAAGGCGAGTCACTGCGGTATTCGAGCGACTGGCCGGTATTACGACGACGTTTGAAAGAGGACATTTTCTTTACTTGGGCGTAAACCAATAGTAACATAAGAATTGCTCAGCTGCGCATTGCTATATGAATCTCCACAAATTTTCCGAAGATGACCAAAACGTACTGCATGGTGAAGAGGACTCGAGGTAGGATGATGCCCTTTCGTCCGAGTTCTTGAGGTCTTGGAGTTCTGAGATCCTACAATCTTGAAGATTTCTAGATGAAAAAAGCCAGCCAGCAAAAGAGATCTGCGCAAATACCAGATGACGCGTCGTAACGGATTCTTCAAAGCCTGCCAGTGGTGACCTTCGGACGTTTTGAATAAAGCGACACTATATCATCATGATTGTACACTGACATACCGATTTGTATGCAAGTGGGGTAACGTTAAACAAAGAACCTAGTTAGCGGTTGGAAGAAGAGAAAGAGTTGTCCGGCCCTACGCAAGTCCTTGGCATTTGGCAAACTTTGAACGGGGGCCGTCGGAAGGATGCATATGTAGTAATTCGCATTTTGTGACTGGCTACTCTGACGGATCACGAGATTTCAAACCTCCGCACTGTCGTAATTACTTCGCGGTCACCGGTGGCAAGATACTCTGATACTCAATCTCAGTTTGCCAAGGATGAGTATCAAACTCGCTTGCATTAGCTAGTCTCCTGTGATCAAACGATGGAACAATCGTTCCTAATAACTCTTGACTAGTTCCAATCCCCCACGAATTACTGTTCTGTGGTGCGTAACTCTTCACATCCCTGAATACCGGATATTCTTAGCTCTGTTTAAAAACACCAGTGTAGGTCACGAAGAAATACATTTACATCTCTGCGTTCTGTTCACATGGTGCATACATCTATCAACACGACTCACCCACTACACTAAACTTCAATCTCCAATGCCAACACTACTAGCGCCACTAGTGGACTCAGCATTCACTCAACGCCTCGTAGGTTCCGATGAAGCCGTCGACGAAGAGCTGTGACTACTACTGCCACTGGTACTGCTACTTCCACTCGTCGAAGATCCAGGAGCACTAGTAGAACTCGAGCTTCCCGAACTACTACTCGTATCATCCGGGTCCAGCGCTCCATCATCAGGGATCGAAGTGTCTGGGTCCGAATCCGGGTCCGAACCATCTCCCATCGGATCATCTATCGGACCCACTGGATCCTCTATAGGATCTCCTGTAGACTCTGGGTCGTCCGTCGACGATGTTGAAGTTGATGTCGGGTTGTCGTCTCCAGATCCATCAGACAACTTGCAGCAATACTTGATCGACGTCACTTTGGACCTGAGCATGCACGTCTGAGTTAAATCCGGTTTGTAGCATTGACCCCAATGTCTTTTGTCGTTGGTAACAACTTCTTTTGGTTTGCCGAGGAGACTGTTATGAAGGGATAATGAGTATATATGTGTGCGTTTTTCAGTGATCCACAGATGGATAATAGTGGAGATAGCTCGCAAAGACTGACCTGTTTGGTTTATCACAAGTAACAGAACACTCTTGATCGAACCCACTACCACAAAAGTCACCTTCGCCAGGCTTGAAGTCGTTCGAACAAATCGGGTTACAGTCGTTCGCGACAATGACACCCTTGATATGTGGTGCTGTCATCATCTAAGAATGAGAACGAAGTGTAACGTATAATGGTTTATTTTTTTTTTTGCTTCTTGAGTAAACGACCTTCATTTGAAAAACATCAGAAAAAACTCACAGTACCAATCCCAATCTCCCCCTCTTTACAAACTTTCCCATCTTTCGTCTGAACGGTCTGAGACTCTTCAGGAACCGGTGTCGCTACCGCTGTCAGAGCGACGAAACCAATCATTGCTACGGCTCCTAGTTGTCCGAATAGAGTGTGACGCTGACTTCTTCGATACATTGTTTTTTGTTCCTCTTCTTCGATGAATGTCTCTTGATGAATCTCGGAAGGACGTTTTCGTTGGGTGACCAGCACCTGTGTGGAAAAGAATCAAAGGGAACAGACACAAAGGACCAGCCTAGGTGAGCTCGTAACAATGCCAGCTCGAAGGGTTATTATAGCCTCAGAAATTGCAGTGTTCAAGACCTGCTTATGATATCTTGAAATAACGAATTTCCTTCTCCAAACCCAAAACACCGATAACCAGTGTTGATATCATTGATCGTTGTTGGACGCCGGTGAGATTAACCATTTAGTAGTCACAGATCCTATAGAGAAATGGATTGATTAGATATAGAGTAATGATGGGGATATACGTACATATACGCGGTTAGTCGTTTTACTCACCGCCTTGTCTTGAAAGAAAAGGAAAGTATATGTACCAATAAAGTATTGGTACTACGTGGTAGTGAACCATCTACGTCAGCAGTGCATTCACTATATTTAGCACAGGCGCAACATCACGATGCCACATCACTACGGTCTTCATTGCCATCCAGGCTACCAGGAAAGAAAATGAACATTGAAAAACCTATTTACTCATTTTGCACTGGTAGTACGAGGTAGTAGGTCAAAGTAATAACGACATACCAAAAGAGCCTGCTGACTCTCAAGATGACTCGGACAAACCATCATCCTACCCAAAACCTGGTCCCAAATCATCCTGTATTGCCACCAGAGGATCTGGGTCACCATCCCACGGCCGTCGACCACTATCACCAGTGCCAGGTGTCGCATCGTCATCTCCGGTGGTAATAGTATTGGTCCTAACCCATTTAGCAGTCGTTGTTCCAGGATTGAGAGATAAAAGGGTTACACTGGTATCAGAGTCAGTAGTGGTAGAATCTGACCCTCCGCCATCACTATTGCAGACTTGCTGTCAGCCTGTGGGTGTGAATTAGGCAGATCCCGAGTTTGTATATCCCCCTATTTTTCTCATATATGGTCTGTGACCCTCCAAAGCCATCACGAATGATCGTCAACACTGATTAATTGAAGGAAAGAAAAGTAGAAATGAGAATAAGGCGTGGGTGTAGAAAAAGAATCAAAACTCACCGCTTCTATACCTTTCTCACCGGCTTACGGACGAAGTCTACAGGACCAAAGCTGGGGAGAGAAGGCATCGGCATCGGCACCGCTGAGATTCTGGTTGATACGAAGCCCAAGGCAAGAGTGACGAGGGCGGAAGAGCATTCCCTGTAGAATCGGAAAAGAACTTGAAGTTTGGGCCTAGCCTAATCGGATGAAAGAAAGGTCTGAGTATAGGGTCTGGGTTCTTATAGTCGTAGAGTAGATCGAGCTCACCGTACCAAGCCGATATTCACTCACTTGATCTGTATCTGAAGTGCCAACGAGCCTTGCTAAAGAATGCCCACTGACGAACAGGAGTTGCTGAATGTCGGCGGTTTCGACGATGGTTGCCCAGCGGTTCACTGAGTTAGTGAGTCCGAGTCTGCATAATGACGAATTCTTGATGCCAGCTGTCTTCCAGTGTAGAGTGTAAGGACGGAGACTAAGACCTGGGCGAATGCGAGCTTGTCCTAACAGCTAACATTGTGATGCACCGAAGATCTGTTGAGACCGAAGTGGTAGATGGCGAAGACCCTATCGAGCTTGAAGCCGCCGCCGCCGGGTCGGTAGGTTCCTCAAATGACAAACGGCTCAAGAAACCTCAAGCCGGCGGACGGATCCTTCCAGACCAGGAGTACAAGTACTGCACCCGTAGCTGTCGACGTCCATGTCAGTTCAACGTTCAACAATTGCTGCATAAAAATTTGTTTTTCGATTGCAAAGGAGGCATAAGACTTTCCAAACTCGGATTCATCCCGTATCAACCGCGGCAAGTTCCCGCCAGTCCCGCCCCCTTTCGAAAAGCTCCTTGCCCGCCGGATACTGCGGTAAATGTAAATGTAAACTTTTTTCAAATTTCGTTCCTTTTTTTTTCTGACATTTTTTTTTTGAACCTTGAACTTGATCACCATTCAAAAATCTGAATCGATCCATTACAAAAGTACTCCTAAAAATTCTTCAAACTAACGATCGTGGAACCCCGAAAACTTAGGACCAAGTTACAGAAACGGGAGTGCCGCCGGTGTCACCGGTACCGCCATAATAAGCCCCCATAGCTAAAGATTAAAACATCCCCCCTATCGTTTGATTTATCATCGTATACATACCTCAAAGTTCAGTTGATCAATGTAACCGATCCCTCACTTTTTCCTCACACCCCCTTGCTTGCTGATCACGAAGCTCAATTGATCAAACTGGCATCTCGGCGACGACGATGTCCAGCTTTGGGATCCGTCCGAGTTTTACGGTGTTTCCAACAGGATGAAGATCGAAACAAACACCCCACACGGATGCGGTTAATCAGGTCGATTCAAACGAAAAATTCTAGAAAAAAACAAAAAGAAAAAAAGAAAACAGGAACAGAAACAGAAGATCCGTAATGATGTCTTATTATGTGGCAACTGTCAATTGTGGTTGACAGGAGTGGTGCCACTGGTAGTGGGGAAGAGGGAGGAGAGGTACAGTTGGTGAGATTCAAGATTATCGAACACTGGACAAACTAGGGTCAAAATGGTAATGGGTGATGTATAATCACTGGACTATGATAAAAGGTGACCCTAACGAGAAAGAGGGGGATATGCTACTACTTTATCGTAAGGATGCACATAGTAACATTAGCACTCGAAAGAATTTGGAAATCCAAGGATCAGTGTCAAAGCAACAGATAACAGAATCAAATAGGTATCTTGAAGGGAACTGTAACACCAAATTACGTTTGGGACCAAGTAGCTTAGCGCTCTAGCTGTTAGCTCGTAGAAACAAACATCTTTCGAACGAGACAGCGAACGCTGAGGAGTTGTATAACAAACTATAGGGTCAAAATGGTGGTAATGGGTACATGTACGATACTATGACAAAAGGTAGCGCCTAACGAGAAAGTAGAGGGATACAGCGCCACTACTTAATTGTGAAAGGAGTCTCAAACTAATTTTGTGGCCCCATGGATGGGGCTTTTCATTTTTGGGGGTTACAGTTCCCTGCGAGATACCGATTTGATCCTGATATCTGTTGCTTTGACACCAATCCTTGAATTTCCAAATTCTTTCAAGTGCTAATGTTAATGTCCTTACTATGTATGTGCGTAGCTATAGCTAGCTAGCTGGTAGCTCGTAAAAACAACTCGAAAGTAACTAATCCAGGCGGGCGCAGTCTCGACATGAAGCGTTAACGTTTATATAAACATCTTTCGAACGAGACAGCGAACGCTGAGTCGTCGTATACAAAAGAAGGTACCGTCATCACGAACGAAATGAATGAACGTATAAATATATGCAAAAGTCCATACTTGTACATATCGAATATTTTAGTTTTAGTTTTTACACACATTTACTCTACAAGCGTCATCTTCAAGAAAGAGAAAAGGGAGCCAAAGATAAAGAAAACATCAAGAAAGAAAGAAAAAAAAGGTTCAAAGTAGTGGAATATAGTAGAGTAGAATAACAAAGCAAAGAGAGAAAGAGGTCCCGCACTGAAAATTCAGAACACATATGAGAGCAGACCGTCCGATCTCAAAAAAATCCAGGGCTTATCATAAGAAAAAGAAAAAAAGGTAGACCGAGCTAAAGAAATCTTGGGGGCGAAGAGAATTCGAAGAGGTAATACTAAAACAGAGTAAACACCCAAGGAATGAAAATAAAACAACGCGAAAGTCGAAGCTATAGCGGGGACAGAGAAAGGGGATCGTCGTCGCGAAATTCGTGAGTTAATTTAAGTATTTACCGTTCATCCATTAGACCTATAGATGAACCTCGTAACAAAAGAAAAAGAAGGGAGCAAGACCCAAGAACCGATGTTATCATCATCCATCATCATCATCATCATCATCATCATCAGAAATCGGCATAAAACGAGCCCAATAGAAGTCAGTCTCTTCTCCGAGTCGTAAGAGTCCGTCCGTAACCCCCATCCGTCCCACTCGTCATAATCGCCTCCCCCTAACCCATCCGTCCAAAAGTCAGGAAGGTAACAACGTCAAAACCCAACTCTGAACCGACCCAACCAACGCCCTGCCCTTCCCTCCTTCCCTTCCCTTTCCCTCTCTCCCTTCTGCCCTTCCCCTTCCCCCCCCCCTTTCCTCCCCCCCACCCCTCCTTTCCTCCTCCAACTACCAACCACACGCCCCCCCCCCTCCCCCCCCAAAAAAAAAAAGCTAAATATCCTCAATAAACTTCGTCCCACCACTAAACGTCCTCGTCGACACATGCGTCTGTCCACTCTGTACACTCTGCACACTCTTAACCGTCTGTCCAGATAACTGTCTGTTCGGGTCCGGACCTGCTGTTGTTGTTGTTGTTGTCCTCCTTTCGGAATCGAACCAAACCTTGTGAGTTCGTTCCACCAGCAGCAGTGGGACTATTAATACCCGACATAGGCATAGGTTCAGGCGAAGCCGCTCTGAACGCAACACCAGATAATATACTAGGAGACATGGGAGACGAAGGGGACGACGATAAAGGGCTAACACCAGGTGCTGGTTCACTCCTCGAAGCGAAATATGACGAGTGGGTAGTAGGATGATGACTAACAGGAGATCCACCAGTAACAACACTAACAGCAGCAGCAGCGGGAGGACTCTGTTGTTGTTGTGAAGTTTGAGGTACAGCCGAATACGCCGTGGCACTACTAGACTCCAAATAGACAGGTGGTTTGAACGGCGAATCGAGTCCGGGAGAAGGAGAAGAAAAAGAAGAAGATTGAGAGTAAATCGTCGACATGGCTGGTGAAGGATTCGTGATGACAATCCTACTAGGTTTGCTACTATTTCCTCCTCGGAACGACGTACCACCACCACCTTGTTGGTTATCGTCATGATGATGGACGGGGTGGTGGTGGTACACATCATCCTCATCATCCCATTCATCCCCACTAGCAGCTTGCATCCAACCTCTCTTTCCCGGATCCGAAGAGGAAGTGCGTCCTCCTCCTCTACTACTATGTCGTCTCCCTTTGATCGAAGACGATAACGCGGAAGAGAACATCCCACCGAGAGCGGCTAACCAAGTTCTAGAGGGCGTCGAAGTGGATTCGCCGTAGATGTAGGGGGAAGAGGAAGATGCTACGGGAGTGTGATGGTGGTGGTGGTATTTATGTCGTCGTTTGGTGTTGGCGTTGGCGGCGGCTCGTTCGGGATCAAGGTGTCGGGAAGAAGAGGTCCGGGAGGAAAGTTCTTTGTCGTGTCGAAGGACGAAGTAGATAGCGGTACAGGCGGCGATGATGATGAAGATAAGGCAGACGACGAGGGCTACGAAGCCTAGAGAACAGGAAGAGAGACGAAACGATGAAAGGGTGTGTACGAGAGGAAAGAGAACGATATAAGATGTGGTATATTTTAATTTTCGTTCACTTTCTCGGAATGAGCGAAACCACAACGTACCTCCAAAACTGCCACCTATCCTCGGTACGTCTCGTTTTGCGAACTTTAGAGCGTTGGTAGTCGTCGTGGTCATTGCAGGTTCCGAATCAAAGTCCATGATGTGTGTGGTGTGGGTGGGGATAAGAGATAAAGAATCGACTGCTCAAACACAATGTCAACTCCTGATTACAGGTCCTTGTCCCAGCTGATGGATCGTCTAACAGAAGAGTTTCACAGCTTGTTCAAGGAAAAGGTGAGATTCAGGGGGCGCGGGGTAAACAAGGCGTTTGAGGATGACGGGAAAAGTGCGGGGTGTCGGAAACACTGGCGGCTTTTTTCTTTTTCTTTCTTCTCTGAGGAGGGTAATGAGCAAGGAGGTTTTTGGGCGTCTTTGACCGACAGCTGGCTTCTGTTGTAGAGGATAACGTTGGCACACAACAGAGCCGCTGCTGTGAGAATGGGAAAGGTAACCACTGACGCAGCTATAGCGGAGTCAAGCGCACAGGTCCCCCACGGACACCGCTCACATGTTCCGCTCGATGATGTAATTCCCTCGACCCCATTTCCTTCCTTCCGACCTCCACCATCCATATTTCTTCAATATCTAAGCTCCAGCTCAATCAATATTAATCAGGTCGTACTTGTAACAGGAGATTACCACTATATACCCTAGCAATTCCACGAAAAACCGTCATAAATTCGACACACGTATCGCTCAGCACCTGTGGCATGTGTTTACTGTACATACGGGTGTACCTATCAGGAAGTAACTTTCTCATCTCAACTCCGAAATTGTTCCAGTTGGTCCAATCCTTCGCTATATACGCTTCAGGCTCCTTTCTACTCCACGTCGTGGATGCACTGATACGACGGGTACAAATCCATGGAGCCAGCAGCTCAGAGGCTTCCCTTTCGAGGTCTCTCCCGTAGTGATACGTACGGAATTGCCTCATGACCTCGACTCGGAACAAAAATCAAAGTCCTCACGAGCTCGGAAAACCATATAGTTAATCATCTAACTATCCATCGACATCATCCTCATCATGATGGATCTGCAATCAATACAAAATATTCCGTTTACCCTCCTTCTTCACAAAGGCCCTAAACAGTCTCTATAATAGTCCCTTTTGACGATTTTCCGTATTTACAACTCAGCTTTATCAGGGAGTATATAAGTATTAGCCACACGTCAGAGAGTCTGAGAGAATGTTGGTTTCTGACACAACTGGCTGTTCACGTGTTCACTGCGCACTTGGAAGCGAAGTTTTCCGACGAGTTGCTAATACTCCCTACTATAAGTTACCGAGTTTTCTGTTGATTGGAAACGTTCTCTGACGTGTTGCTTGTAGTCTCTGCTCAGCACTCACTAGCACCCTGAGCTATCTAACGAAGTTTTGACAACAATAAATTTGTTTTCATTTGATTTTCACGGAATTTTCGGTACCGCTCAGTTCCAAATATCCGCGGATTTCTCTCTCCCTCTCTCTTCCGCCCAACATCAAAACAACAAATCAAGAAAGCAACCATCTTCCGGGCCTCGGAATTTGGAAAGTTCCAGCACAAACCGGTGAGTTCGTTCCTAATACCACCGAAAAAAAAATCAGAAAATTAAAGATCTTCCTTCTGTCTATCTACGCCTTTTGATCAATCAGAACAGGGTGAAAGCACAGTTCGGATGCGCTCAGGACCTCTGTTTGTTAATACATAAGTACGCCACGGTACCGGTGTCGGACCTAGGTTTACATGTGCTACACACAGTACACTGCGCAGAGAAGTACCGTCGCCATAAAACCGTATGTCGATTACTTACAGCCAACTACTTTTTTTTTTTTTTCAACGTCTCCAGACTCGAGCTAAAGTTGACTAGCTCTATCAATCCATCCTTGACTAAGAATTTCTAAAGGACGCTTGGCAAGGCACTTTGCAAGCTTTGGACTTTCCCCCCTGAGCTCTCTGAAGATCTGCTTCTCCGGAACCGTACGCATGCGGGCTGAGGCAAGCCGCAAATTTGCCGGCGGCCAACGCGCCGCTCTTTTTTTTTTGTTTCATTTTTGAAATATCATACATATGCCCTATAACGCTATCTAAGCGAAAAATCGGGCATCTTCGACCATAGAGCAAAGCTACTTTTCGAGCAAAGAGGGGGGTCCATACTAAGTATGCTAAGCCCTAATAAAAACCTTTCAAAAGTCAAACGACAGAAAATTTTGAGCAAATCCTTAATCGTAGACCGGTTGGAAATTGCGCAGCTGCAGAGGCGGGCAGGATATAAGAATGGACGTTGAGGATTTCAAATCCCCGAATTCGAGTCAATGAAAAATTGGGACGTGAGGTACGTATACCCAAGGTACCTATTCTGAACTTGGGAACGTCGAGTCATTTCAATTTAGCCACCGGCGGGGGTCCATATCGAATATGTGAGAGGCTTACTTAGTCAATGTGGATCGTCAGATGTGGTGGGGTGGAATCTGCACAAGGTAAATAAATATGCACACCAGTGAAGTTCTACTCTTGTGTTTTTCTAGTATGGGTATACTCCGAGTCTACATTCAGATTCACAAGTCCGAGAAAAACATTGATTATAAAAAAGCGTTTCCGCATCCTCGAGCTCCCGACTCGGACGAATAATGTGCCTACATATCGATACCATAATTTAGGCGCTGAGGAAGCGTTCGTACCTGGGGAGTTCGCAAACTTTGAATGAGTCAACACAAGCAACAGTAGTTTACAATTCGAAACGCGCCGGGCTCGAAACTGAGCTGTGGCGCAAAGGCTTTGTGGGACTCCGGACCTACCTGAAGCTCCTTCTGAATTAAAAATCAGTGGACAATCTCTATGCGAGCATAATCAGAAATGAGAACTTTCCAGAGCAAGCGACGGCCATAGACGGCAGAGGTGACCGCGAGATAACCCAGAGCTATGTATATGGATGTGTGCTGGTGGCGAGAGGTCCACTCCGGGTGGAAGGAGGGGTTCGACTAACAAGATCCGGACTCACGCACTATCACGAGAACGACTAGATCCGCCGGTCCATCAAGGATGGCTGTATCAGAAGATACTTGTATCTGATGTCGTATGCAGAATGGAACGAAGTACTTGTATGCGTACTGATTCCTAGTCGGCATCGATAAATTATTCACACCCACTGGATGTAAGAGAGAAAAGTGACGATAAGTACATAAACGATCCGGGGATCGCATCATATTGTCCGGCGGTATCATAGAAATTCTAAAAAAGGTTCCAAAAAACGCTATCATCCCTCTTTCCGATTTCGACATGTCATTATTATTCTCCTATGGTTTGGTCCGATCAGCTTCCTTTGTTGTCGGACGGGGAGGCGCGAAAACGACTCAGAAAGTACATATTGCTCCCACTGACACTTTTTAACCCTAGCCGCCGGGACAATCCAACGATCATACGTGTGTCAATGGATTCAATCTCTTGTTTTATTCGCTCTTTTTTTTTTGTCTTTTTTCTCCCTTTTTCGGGACTCTCAAGGAGGCCAATGGACGTACGTAGTACGTTTCACATGCATCTGAAAATTCATACCTCTGCATCCGTCATTCTAGAAATTACCGGATTTCTGGCACCTTCTGTCTGAACTGTTTGAACTTTGGGACACTTCAATCGAAAATGTCGATTTTTTTTTTCTCTGCTATCGTACCGAGACGTCCGTCAAACTCTGGCGTTTGCGTCCTTTCTTATTCCAAGTATTCGGACGCGGCCTTTCGTAGAATCCTTACTCATTTCGGTGTAAGGAAGTTTGACCCCACTTTCTTTATCTTCTAAATACAGCAACTTTGAGTTCGAGACTAGGCTGACACATTACCTAAATTCAATAGGATCTACGACTTTCAATTAAGGTCCGAAGGCAATCCTCCATTTTCTCCCTCTAAGTACTTTCTTTAAACTTAAATTGTACTAGTGGCGGTCCTTTCTCTTTCTGTCTTTCTCTTTACTTTACTCTTCTCAAACCGGACCTTGACTAAGTTTCTCTGTCAAAAAACAAGTTCCTACTGAGCTAAAAAAACGCAACCTCGACTGGAGTGATTGATCAACCAGTCATTCGATGGTCATATGTTTTCGGCTCTCTCAACCCGAACTCCTTGCTTAGCACTAACAATCGTCCACGGAGATAGTACTTGGGTCCCTAAACCTTTTCGAAATTCATCATTACCTTACTCACACATAGAGTCCATCTTTAACCTTAAAAATAAAATACCCTCTCACCTAGTCACATTTATCCCCATTGCGTTCAGTATCATATCACAGGACCCGAGAAAATCCTACAACAATTCCCCTGGGTTCGAGTTCCGCTCTGGGTCTTTTTTACGCCTTTGTGAATCCTATCAAAAGGTATCGTCCCAAAAAAAAATTTTCTGACCAGCGTATGTCCGACTGTAACGAACTGTAACGATGATACCGATGGGCAACCCATAACCATCCAAGAGAAGTTAATCGATGCAACCTTCGGCCGATGATATCAACAAAGGATGATAGACAGTACGTGTTACGCACAAAGAAGGGGGAACACATTCCCATACGAATTTCTAATTTTTCCTTTTTTCTTTTCTCTTTCTTCCACACTCACACGTACCTATGTGTTAATGTCGTCTATGTTGCGTGTATCATCAGTCATATCACAAGTTTTTTTGTTTCTCCCGTTCTCACCGGCGGCATAGGTAGAAACAGGGCACATCTGCAACCACTCAACCGCGGAGATTAGGGAAATTGAAAGAGGAAAAAGAAAAAAAGTCTGGAAATTTGATATGATATGATATCTGTTTTCCAATTGGTGGGCGGTTCTCAATCGTACAATGGACATGACTGCGAGTTGCGTCATCATAATACGAGTATCGGCTCGTGACATCTGGTAGTTGTTGAGGGACGAGGTGACGCAAAAAATGACAAGCAGTAGTTGGCGCTTTAACCATCAGAGACTTGCTCGATGTTTCCTCATTTAGACGGCATATAGTAAGAAAATGTGCAGTGTGTAATCAGAAGACTACCAGTGAACCACAAGAACAGTATTTGATTACCGAGCTCGTTGAGTATATACAACTCTCGACCCAAAGAGTGTCCGGAGTTATGCATCCCATGTGTACGACTCTTCGTCGCTTAGACACTGACAGTTTTATTGTTTTAATTTTTTTTCTGAGCGACCAGTGTAGGCAGGTTACCGCAGTTCCTCTATCCGTTTGAGAATGACTTTTGGTGAATTTTTTGTATGACCCCTAATTCTCCCAAACCAATCCAGTGGATCTCCAACGTCAGCCTTTGACCGGTGAAAGTAACGACGGGACGTGCCTTGTCGCTGACCATCGGGGAGCCTTTTGGGGAAAGATCTTGAGATCGTACCGCCGGCAGTCTGCCATTTGAAAAAACTGATGGATTGATCCTGTCAACCCTGGGAAAAGAAAAACATAGCCACTGGTACCATAACTGTGGCTGCAGAAGATATGGATGTTCTGCTTCGACAAAAGAATAGGATTTGTTGATTAGAGATTGTTTGTGGTTTTACTCTTAATTTTTTCCCTCTGAATGTCGAAATAGGAAAGAGGAGCCTGCCACGACAAGCGAAATTGAAAGTTACTCGATTGTCAATCGCTCCTAGTCGTCTGACTGCTGATTTCATTGCTGAGACGTTCATGTCAACGGACGCAAAGTGTTTATTGCATTCTGTGTATAGGTGTAATATGTAGACGTCGACGTTGCGTCTTTTCCGGCGGTCTAGAATAACCGGCGGTCCCTATTGCGGACAGAGATTAGGAGGAAAACATACATTGAACGAAAAAAAGGGTTATTCTGGAAGTATTTTAGAAAAGGAGCCTACCAACAGTCAGAAAAGGTTTACGGAGCCATCGAGCCTATCCCACAATTAAGGAACTATATGTAATTTAATCTTGGAAAACCCTTTGATAGGAAATTTTCCAAACGGGCATAGCACTTTGATTTGATAGGAAGGTGGGGAACTCAATTCTAAGATGCCGGTATGTAGGCTCTTGTAGGTGTACAACGTTCAACTTTCGAGCTTCAAAGTCTCGACCTGTCCAAAGCCAGAACTGTATCCCTCCTTTTCTTTGCCCGCAGTTGGCTCTATCGTTTCAAACCGGCGGCAGGTACGATCGGATCCACAGTAAGGGGTGGCAACCGAGGCTGACGTAGTATGGATCGGTCATCCTGTCTCTATTTGGACAACATTCCGTATCAGAAAAGTCAATCACCTCCTGTTTGCCCGTGCCGGCCAATACCAAGAATGTCTAGCGTACCTGTACTATCGCAAGTAAAAGGCCTAAATTTTATCGAGCAAACACTTTGGAGGTGGGAGTAATAATAGTTGGGGGAGAATGAGGGACGCTCGACTTTCTGTGTCAGAAAAGAAAATTCCCTCCGGATTCTCATGTCCTAAATTGTCTAACAAAACTACGTGCGTGTGTTCGATCAAGATTGTATAGACAATCTAGATATTTGGTGTGATTTCTCAGCGGAATCGCAGATCGACGCAAAGATACCATATTTTTCCGAGGGCCATAAAATGGGCTCCGTCGCCCTCTTGTTCTTTACAATACAACCCGATATGTCTCCCAACAAGAACTACGTGTTTGGCTGGACTCCCTCTAAACCTGAGATCGAGGACTTATCATCCTCTGAGCTCTGTCGGGTTATTGCTTTCGACCGCTCGAACTCTAGGTACACGCGTTCAATCTCATCACCCTCTTCCCCATCATCCGAGTCGTCTCCCGAGCCTTCGAGCTCATCCTCGTTCTATCAAACCTCTACCCTGGACGACATAACCGACTCTCGAGCCACCAAAAAGGGAGATCCCGAATGGGTCCCTCGTCCCCGCAATGCTTTCATCATCTATCGCTGCCTCTATACTCGCGAACACTCTCGCGATGGTCCCAAAGGTCGAAACCAACCCCACACCGATAAGTCCCTCTCTAAACGCGCCGCTGAAGCCTGGCATCGTCTCTCTGTTGAACAGAAGATGGAATTCAAGCGTCTAGCTGAGGTCGAAAAGTTCGAGCACGCCAAAGCTCACCCCAACTATCGATTCAAACCCGCGAGGAAGACCGGAAGCTCTACGGGTGGTAGAGCACGCAGAGTTCGATCCTCTGCTCATGTGCTCCGCAGGAATGATAGGTCTGTGGAGAATGGAGGGTCTGGTGAGGATGAGTCATTTGACCACAATGTACTTTCGGATCGTTCGGCCGTCGAGGACTCTCCTCGTTACTCGCTGCCCTCGACTCAGGAATCGCGTCTGTTGTTATCTGGATCTTCTGGTCTGCAACGCACGGGTTCGTCGGTAGACAATTGGTCGCGTTCGTCTATCTCTTCTACGGGCTCGGGGACGTCCTATGATCCAGTGAGTCATTTACCTTCTAGTACTAGATATTTATCAGACGACTGACTTATAATCATTGTAGTATGAGTACGCTGTCTCTCCGGGCACAGATGCTTCATCGACTTTGAGCAACCACGGACCTCGAACGCCGTCCGAGGATTGCATTCACACTCCCACCCCTTCGTATTACGTATCCCCGACCAATATCATTTCTTCGTCGTTAGTTGGGTGGAACGGGGATGCGCAGACTGCTAATCGACCACAACCTTCCACTGCGCACTGGCCGAACGGAGCATACACTTCGCCACAGACACGTTATGACTATGCGACGGTGTGGCACCCGGCTCCGTTAGCAGACGGATACGAAGTGGAACAGCCAGGATACTGGCATCATTCCCAGAACACTTACCCTAGCGGTGGTGTATCGTACGACGTCCAACACGGCACACGAACTCAAGCTTTACAACACTACAACTCTGGCTTGGTAGCAGAAGGCGTCGTCGATGGGGACTACGTCCATTTCAATCATCCAAACGCAAACATGGAGGATCAGAAGCTTTTCGATGGGTTTTGTCAGTTTTGATTGAAAGTCACAGACGAACATCTTTTCTTTGTTTGGCTTCTTTTACTTTTCTCTTCTTTTCGGTCTGTAACAGTACTTCACGTACATAAAAAGTCTTTTACCCCGCATTATAATTCAGCACTTACCTGCTTGTACTATAATACTTACCATTTTGCTAGTCACATATCTTGCTCTCTGTACAACTATCTTTGCAATGATATATCCCTGTTCTCAGGTATTCGAATTAGCCACTTCTCATATGTTGTGCTTTAGGATCAACCAGTTTATCAAATGCTAAGCATCGCCGTTATCGAACAGCTGCCGAATCTAGAGAAAACCCAATACTGAGGGCGACGCAATCGACGTTCTGATTATTGATATTTCAAAAAATTGATAGACAATCGCTGGTTATTCCTACGCTGCATAACACTGCGCATCCGGAAAAAGAGACAAACATCTATCCATAAGCTAGCACTTGCGTTAGGAGACTAGTTGAGACATACCTCCGTCTTTCGACCTGCCAAGAAGACCCCACTTATGCCTTGACCCAAACAAGTTTGCCGTACGGCGTTTTCACCGTTGGATTCGGTTGCTCTTTCTGGACAAAGATTCCGAGTTCATAGATGCCTATCGCCGTCGCAGTATCGGACATGTCGATGGCTTCGTCGTGATGTGGTTCTAAAATCAAATGGCATTTTCGACCCCCTGGCGTTATCGTATATTGGTGGAGAGTCTCCAATTCCCATTCATGAGTCTTTCCAGAAATGTGTGGAGAACTACCGATCACATCACTGAATTTCCTGGACAAATCGTCGAGGACATTAGGAGTGCATCGAACTCGCACAAAAGCAATCCCTAGAGCGCTCGAAGGATGTTCGGCATTGGTGGGGGGCTTGCTTGGGACCTGTAAAAGATTAAAACTCAAGAGCATAGGCGTCAATATGCGGTCCTAACATACCCTCAGCTCTCTGGGTGTAACGTCTCCACAGAAAAATGGCAAAACGCCTTTGGAATCCAAGGGTTCTGGGTCGGTGATCAACCATTTCAGCTCTACACCGTCAGGGCGTAGTCTTCCACCGCTGACTTCAGACTTATAAAACGGCTCTCGACCATCAGCGCGAGTACGATTATTGATGATGTCCGAGATACGTGTAGTTTCCGAACCGTTCCCAAGGAAGGCAAAATCGATCCATCCAGGAGCCATTTTAGCCCATTTGTGGTTGTCGCGTTTTTCGCGTTCCGGTGTTCCAGGAGGATAGTTTTCGGGGTAATGGACGAAAGAAATCAGTTCTAGATAAACATCATCTTGTAGGACCTATATTAACTCGATTAGAGTTAGCGCAGTCAAAGTAGTGTGTTTGTTCAAGTATAAGTATGATCGAGTAAGAAAAAAGTGCGAAGAAAAAATCCCACCACTAGGGCATTCTCAGTCAATCCATCCGCGTGTTGTCCGCCTGGGAGAACCCTACAGAGGTGACAGGGACCCGTGAGTGGGCTATTGGACGTATCCAAAAGCGGCTACGCAACCTAAAACCCAAATTTTCGAATTGGGTTGTAGTCTCTTGAACAGAACCTGGTGGTGTAAGATGAACAATGTGGTCAAGGCACTTCGTCGATGGTAAAGCCATGGATAAGAGATGTCATGATTCATCAGCCCTGGACGAACCTCAGGACCCAAAAGGATTGCGCAATGCATTCAGTGAGGGGATGGTCACGGGGTTTCTCCTGTGAGCGACAAACTCAAAGCGTTAGTATTACGCGTTACCGGCTACTGCGGTAGTCCTCCTATAGAACCACCATGAAGCCTCGCTCTCTCTGTTTGTTGGCTCCTCTGGTCTCGTTAGCCACCGTTCTTGCATCTCCTGCGGAGCAAATCGTTCTCGGAGATGTCTTCAGAAACATTCACCCACCTGCGAGCCTCGAGAGTACCGCCAGTCGGTTTCTGAGTGACGCCAAGAAGGCTATCTTATTTGGCAAAGAGAATATGCAGAAGTGGTATCATGATGGAAAGGAGTTCATCAAGCAGAATGAGTTACTTTGTAAGTTTATATCATTCATTTGATGTAGTCAAAACACTAATTTCATATCTTAAAGACGAGTTGGTCTCTCATCCTGACTTTGAACAACATCAACTTAGGGTAACTGAACCTACCCTCTGTGATCCCGACGTCAAGCAATACTCTGGTTATCTTGACATTGCTGAGGATAAGCACCTCTTCTTCTGGTGTGTAACAGTGTTCGTGTGATTTCAACTTGTCTGACAATTCTTAATTAGGTTCTTTGAGGCCCGAAACTCGCCCAAAGATGCTCCTCTCCTTCTCTGGCTCAACGGAGGTCCAGGTTGCAGTTCCTCCACGGGTCTTCTCTTTGAACTCGGCCCTTGCCGTGTATCCGACGACGGACGAAACACCACATACAACGAACTCAGCTGGAACAATGACGCAAACATCATCTTCTTGGACCAGCCTGTCGAAGTCGGCTATTCGTATGCCGATAATGGAAACACTGTCAACACTTCACCTGTCGCTGGCAAGGACGTTTACGCCTTCCTCGAGCTCTTCCTCAACCGATTCCCCGAGTACTCTACTCAGCCCTTCCATCTTGCCGCGGAGAGTTACGGTGGCACTTACGCACCCAACATTGCCAAGGTCATTCACGAACAGAACAAGCAACTCTCGCTCGTGAACTCCCCGCAACGCAAGCACATCAACCTCGCGTCTGTCATCCTGGCCAATGGAATCACTAGTCCTTACATCCAGTTTGGGTCTATCGCCGACTATGCCTGTGACGGTCCTTACCCTATCTGGAGTGACTCAGAGGGACCTCAATGTTCTGCTCTCCGAACCAAGATTCCTACTTGTCAACGACTCATTCAGTCTTGCTACAACTTTGATTCCAAGTTCACTTGCGTGCCTGCTATCATGTATTGCAACTCTCAGCTCATGGGTCCCGTCGTCCGTACGTTCATCCCTCGACTTATCTCTGCTACTATTGTTAATGACTCAATCATGTTTAGAAAGCGGTGTCAACCCTTACGACGTTCGCAAGAAGTGTGATCGCTCAAAGGACGGAGACTTGTGCTACAAGCAAATGCAGTGGATTGACACATGGATGAACGTGCCCGAGAACAAGGTCGCTCTCGGTGTTAACCCCGACATCGAGTTCCAGTCTTGCAACATGGAAGTTAACCAGGCTTTTGTCCTCCAAGGCGATGAAATGCACAACAGCGCACTCTTGTTGCCTGATATCATCGAGGACGGTGTTCGTCTTCTTGTCTACGCTGGTAATGCCGGTATGTCGTGTGATCGTTCTATGTGCCCGTTACAAAAAAAAGACAACTTGATGACCCCTCCCCTTTTTTTGCCAGATGCGATGTGTAACTACATTGGTAACGAAAGATGGGTTGAGGAACTTGAGACATCCTTCCATGGCGAATTCGCAACGGCCCCATCGACCCCCTGGATCACCAAGGGCAGTGGTCGTCAAGCCGGTGAAGTTCGCAGCGCGGGTGGAGGTGGATTCACTGCTGGAAACGTCACCTTTGTGAATGTCTATGGTGCAGGGTGTGTTTTTCTTCCTCTTTGTTTCTTTCGTTTCACCGAAATTAAGACAATATACTCATATGATATTCCTTTTGTCTATCAGACATATGGTTCCATACGACCAACCCGAAGCTGCATTGGTGAGTTGTCCTTTTATGGTGTCGTTGGAGCTTGGAAACATCACAGAAGCTGATGAATGTTACTTCCAGGATATGATTACTCGGTGGTTGAAGAATAGCCCCTTGTCTAATTAGACCCTTGACGGTGTGCTCAGCCCTTTATGCTGTAAGCTGAGCTTCCTCTGCTGTATTTATTAGCGGGACTGACATTCTGTTCAGGACATATTTATCGCCGGTGTTTTTCAATCACTCATAGATGTCGTCGTAGTTGTTTTAGGATAAGCACTTTTAACGAACTCAACTTCTTTACTGTTTAGAGAAGATTGTCAACTTACTAGGTTTTTCACGAATGTATAGTACTGAATTGACGAATCCTTTCTTTCCCAATTATCAAACCCACAACAGACCTTTGAAAGCCTGAACCACGGGCTACCACGGGGAGCTAAGAAGATTTACTGCCGCGTTGACGTCATTTGCAGGTGTAGACGGAAATTGGGCCCGATAGTCCCATGGCAGTACTGCCTTTGAACCGCCTTTGAATGGTCTTGACTAGCTTGAGGCAAATCCTAAGTGACTTGAAGGCTCGTCCACATGGTTCGACTTTTTTTCTTTCCAGTTCGGTGAGCGATTTCTTCTGGCACTTGTGCTTGGTATCATTCATTTAATGTTTCTATTTGATGAGAAGGCACATTCTACGTCAGATATAATATTCACTTGACCAGTCCCATTCGGCGAATTTCCTCGAATTTCTCATTCTCATTTCAAAGCGGCGACCGGTACCCTTGCTTCTCAAACCCGAGAAGAGTTTCGATTTCTGGGCTGTGCTTCTACGGGGTTCTGTTCCCGCCCGCGCTCCTCTTTAAAAGGAGGGGTCTTGAGAAGTAAAAGTCCTCAGTACTCCCAGTACCTTCAGTCGTTCTCCCGCATCTTCTGTCCTACACACCTTTACTCCACACTCCACTCAATCCGTTCTCATCCAAAAATTTCTTTATCACCATGAAGTTCACCACCGCTGCCATCTCCGTCGTTGCTCTTGCTCTCTCCTCCACTGTTTCCGCCGTCCAACTTCAATTCGACAACACGTACGACGACAGGGGCACCCCCTTGACCAGCGTCGCCTGTTCCGACGGTGCCAACGGTCTCATCACCCGTTTCGGTTGGCAAACTATCGGCGAGATCCCTTCTTACCCTAACATTGGCGCTGTCGACGCCATTGCTGGATTCAACTCTCCCAACTGTGGAACGTGTTGGCAAGTGACTTTCACAGACTCGAACGGTGTCGCACACACAGAGAACATTTTGGGTATAGACCATGCTGGGAGTGGGTTCAATGTCGCTCAGCAGGCGATGGATGAGTTGACGGATGGAAACGCGGTCGCGTTTGGAAATGTGGATGTACAGGCTGTCCAAGTGGATGCTTCTGCTTGTGGGATTTGAACGTCTTTCGGGAGAATGAACTGATGATGGTAAGCGGACTGGTCACTTGTCCAGGTGTCGTCGAAAATGGTTAAGCTGACTAGACTGCTAGATTGATACATTCACGGACTCGGGATGATTCAGGTGTTATCACGACAATGCATGACTGTATAATCTCTTCTTGGACTTTTTTTGGACTTTGTTGCATTACATGGACCTTGCACATACGAATTACACATCGCACGTAGTCATTTCGCTGTTCTTTTGTACCGAGCAGAAACACAATAACACAACATACATTTTACAAGAAAATGCACACAGAATGACACGGACCAAAGGGGGAAGAGTTGCGAGATGATAGTCCACTGGGGACACTAAGAAATACTGGCCCACAGTCGCTACTAAACATTCATAGTATGGTAAGCGGGTATAATCCGTCCCAGAACCAGGGCGTCATACACTAACCACGCCCCGCATACATCCAACAAAAGACACAACGATGGATACAGCCAACACGCCCAGGACGATAGGCAAATCGCTCTTTTCACTACTACACAGGCTGGGAACCATTCCTTCCGCTGACCACCCCAAACGCAGGTCCCTTCACTTCGCCCTTGCCCTTGCCCTTCTTCTTGCGTCCAAACATGTTCCTTAAATCCTCGACAAGCTCGTCAGGCTTTTCACAGGCAGCAAAATGACCGCCGCTGGAATGTTCGAACCCGAAAAGTAGGTTTCCCATAGTGCGCACTCAGCTGTCGAGTGAGAAAAAAGCAAAAGAAAAAAAGAGATATTCGTCAGTCGAGTTTCAAACAGGGCTTTTGGATCGGACTTATACCTTCTGGGCGGGACCATCACGTCTTTTGGGAAGTGAGATGCCCCGATCGAAATTCGAGATGGGTTCTTCACCCGTCCAAACACTGACCCGTTATCCTCGCTATGTATGGCCTCAAACTAGATCCTAGTCGAAGCCGTTGGTCCAGCTCGAGAAAAGTAGTAATTCGACGTCCAGGTCAAAACTGACGTTTCCCCGTTATAGACAAGTCAGCGAAGGGGGGTCACAATTTTGGAGGAAAACAGTTCAATAACTTCGTCATTACTCCATGGGTAGTCGTCTGTCCAGTTGACTAGTTTCTCGTAGATCCAATCGAGTACATAAACCGACTGGCGAGTCGCTTAATGAACATCCGAGTGTCTGGGGTTGTGTTGATTGTTCCGAGAAATAGTCTCTCCCTTCTTTCCGCTTTGGATTCCAGCTTCTTCGGCAGTGGTGTATGGTCGAAAGAGTTGACGCAAGAGAAGAAGGGGATGGGAAATTAAGGTTGGTGGAGCACCGCTGTCGAGGGGAGATTGACCGTGTAGTGAAGATAGAGGCTAAGGCAACCCATGCTGAGTGCCCCAGGACACAATAAGACTTACCCAAAGGAAATTGGTATGCCAAGCTTTGACCCCCATTTTGTAGGCGATCTATTTGAGCACGAAGGGTGATTAGTCTTCGCTTATACGCCAAAGGAGAGAAAAGTCAGCTTACGACATGACCCCAGTCGCCTCCTGGGTCTCTGAAAAAGCGTGTGTGCTAGTGAGAAGAGTGACAGAGACTTCAGAATTACGCTTACCGTACTCGTTATATCCAAGAGTAGGCTCGAACCCAGTCGGCTTTACCCGGCATTGATGACAGTCGGTCAAAGCGAAAAGCGGGCTGCGTCCGGCTCTTTGATTCGTCAAACGACGCTGTGTCACTTAGGCACACTGAAAGCGACCACATGAAAACTGGGGAACTGGCCCTCTTCAGACGTCTGCACGAGCGACGGTAATATCTTGCGAATTTCAATGAAACTGCCGTGCCCTGAAAGTGGTTCAACATCAGCGAGGATAGTCTATCGGTGAGGGACGCACATCCATGAATGAAAAGCAACGGAATTGCCGTCTCGAGTGTGCTCTTCTTGATGCACGTAGTGAATATTCAATGTCCCATGCCCGGTAACCCTCGTAAACTGAGGCAGCTCTTCATTCAGTTTTGCTTCCTGAGCTGTTCAATCGAATCCGTCCTTCTATCTCGAAGCAAGTCGCTTGGTATCCACTAAAGGAGCTCCATAGTGCCATTCGGCATCTTGAAGTTCGTCGGGGAAGGTACTTAGCGGGTTCGAGTTTCGTGCGCAACAAGTCGATCTGGTCGTCTGTTACGGATATTCTAAAGGGCACTCCCGGCGTGGACAATGGAGTGACCGTCTCCGGCATTACGTCGAGCCGGGCCCTAGTATGTTGGAATTCACCTTGATCATCCCTGCTGCCGTCGCTCTTATAGAAAGACATTCATATTCGTGCTCGGAAATGTTTCGAGTCCTTTACTTGGAAAGGTTTTTCGGATTCTTCAAGTTTCTTTTAGAGTAAGCTTTTTGTGGAAAACAGTCGAAATGGTGTGAATGGAGCATGCAATGATGCACAAATAGTTCGAGGGACCTCAAAAACAAGCTGACCCGTATAATTTGTTTAGTCATGAACGTTTTGATCCTCGCTTGAGTGGAGTAATTTGTGGGACTGCTCCGTTCTTGCACAGCCGTGTAAAGCTTTTGTAGACATATGTGTTCATTTTCAGACGAAAAGTATTGGATTGGCAGATTGTCTGAGCTGGTACTCTTTCCAAGCATCGAGCAAATCAGCATCATCCCAGGTGATACTGTTAGGCATCACTGTAGTTCCTGATACTGCAAACCCGTCGCTGTAGCCCTCTAGTGTAACCTCGTGAACAGCCGGAAGGGTATTTAAAGAGTTTTGACTAGAGAGGGACTCGGGTGGGCGTCTGCATGCACGTATAGGCGGGAATTTGTAGTGGGAGGGCAAGGACGAGGTTACGTTGTTTATGATCGACGGATAGATGGGACGTGGGGAGGCTAGACTCGTCAATCTGTCAAAGACTGCACTAGCTGGAGGTCGATCCAGAATCCGTTCAGACCAACAACGTTGGATCAGAGTCCATAGTTCTTCGGAGCATTCCCGAGGTCGGGGTGGTCGATTGCCTTTGAGAACTTGAATCATCACATGTAAAGGCATCTTATATTCTGGGAAAGGAGGCCGGCCAGTGAGAACCTAGAGTAGTAAGTTCAGCAGAAGGAAACCAGCATCTCGTCAATTACGCAGGCCAATCTGAACGAACCTCTACAACTGTGCACCCAAACGCATATATATCCCTTGTTTTTGAGTACCCCGTCTGAGTGGGAACAGCATCAGGGTCCATCAACTCTGGGGCGAGCCATTGAATGGAACCACGATCATGAGTGCTTTCTGAAATATTGGTTGACTGTGTCTCAATGAATGACAGTCCGAAATCTGCGAGACAGCAGTGAAAATCATCGGATATGAGAATGTTGGACTGTTTTTGGGAATGAAATCAGCACATCCTGCAAAAGACACGAACGACTGACACCTTTGATGTCACCATGAACAATGGGTGGATCCAGACCATGCAGATAAGAAAGTCCTTCCGCTATTTCTCTTATCTGGTGCAAGAAGTGTCAGGCCAAGAGCTAGTAACAATGTTCAGCCCAGGGTGGGTGCAGCTCACCAAGAACAGCTTTTTATCAAACCTTGATTCATTGGATGTACGTAGAAAAGAACCGATGTCACCGTTTCGCATCCAAGGAGAGACAATACAATAGCTAGGTTGAAAGAGCTCCATGCTGACCCCGTAAAGTGGTAGTATGCGTTCATGGCGGAGCTGCTTCCAAAGAAGAACTTCATTGCTCAAGTCCTGAAAACAAGCGTTGCCGTTAGGAGAGATGGAACGCAAAAATAACCAATAAATTTGCATACTTTGAACAATTTTTCTCTGTCCTCTGGAGAGCCGGTGAAAAATCGAAGAACCTTGAGGCAAACCAACTTCCCGTTCCTCCATCCTTTCCATATGTCCTGAATGTGTGTAAATATTTCACAGAAAGAAAACCTGAGATGGAAGAATCGGCAGAAACTTACAGCAAAACCACCTCCCGTCACAGCATGAGATCCTTCACGGCTGACGTCATGAACAAATATTGAAGGTGGGAGAGCCCCGTGGATCTTGTTCAGCAATTGCAGAGACTGGACCAATTTCTTTCGGTGGACAGGCGTAAACGTGGTTTCAAGTTTCTGTAGGGATCGCCAAAATAGTCGGTAAGTGTTCCGTGCAAGTAAAAGAAACGTATTAGCCATACTCACAACTTGCAAAAGTTCCATGACAAACGGTGCCCAACGAGGGTCTACTGAGTGAATGTGGGAGTGGTTTTCTGGATGCAGCTCCTTTGTGGACCAAACACACGGGAGAGATGGGGATGCATATGTTGAGAGTTCCAAGTCCGGGCGAGAAGAATCGGGAGAACGAGGAATAAGATGTATCACCGCATCTCTAGAGGATATTCTTTGCGCGTATGTAGCGACAAGACACTCGACCTGTGGACTATCTACCGAGCATATAATCCTGACCTCTTCTCCAGGTCTTTTGAGAATACAGTTGAGGTCACGAAGTAACCGAGGCTGATTGCGGAGTAACACCGAAGATAGAAGGACCATGTCAGTGGATGGGACTCTGTCGATGGCTAAAGTCAGCACCAAACATGTTTTCTGAAAGTTAGGGACATACTTTCCGTTATACCAGTCCTTTATCAGGCACAAAAGATCGACGTATTCTGCGGCTCTGTTGTGGAAATGGACTGCGAGAGTGTCTAGGTATGTAAGGGAGTCTTTTGTTGTCCATATCTTGGTGAACATATCGTAGAGCGTGAAAGTCGCATCGTGTCTGCTACTCATGTCTTGAGGGTGTGGAGGGAAAAGTGATGGAGAGAAGACGTACCAATTGACACATCTAGCATTGGTCCTGAGATCAGTGATGAGTTCAGTGGTACTCCCGCTTTCCATAATATCAATCGAATTGGGTGAGGAGGCTGTAGACGAGTCGACACACAAGTGACGAGGTCAGGCATAGCCCCCATCTAAAACAATGACAAGATAAGATAAGAAGACATTCTCGAGGCTAAAGGTGGAATTGGTGAAGGGTGAGGGCAAAAGAGTTCAAGTAAAGTTTGTCATCGAAGCGGTGAGAAGCAGAATGTATACCCGTCGAATTGAAGCTATGGCGGTGAATTCGAATCTTGCACATGCGGGACTTCACGGTCCCATTGTGGTATATGATAATAAGTAGGTACATATGACACTGGCACTAAGAAATACTGTCTCCATAGTCACCACTAAACATTCATAGCGGGTATAGTTCGTTCCAGAATTAGGCGTAACACGCCAACTACGCTCCGCATACATCCAACAAAAGACACAACAACGAATACAGCCAACACACCCAGGACGATAGGCAAATCATCTCTTTTCACTCCTACGCAGGCTGAAAACCATTTCTTCCGCTGACCACCCCAAACGCAGGTCCCTTCACTTCGCCTTTCCCCTTCTTCTTGCGTCCAAACATGTTCCTTAAATCCTCGACAAGCTCGTTAGGCTTTTCATAGGCAGCAAAATGACCGCCGCTGGAATGTTCGGACTCGAAAACTAGGTTTCCCGTAGTGCGCACCCAACTGTCCGAGGGAAAAAGGTGAAAAAGAAAGAGAAATTTTATGAGAAAGGGACATTCCTCAGTCGGGTTTCAACCGATGTTTTAGATCAGACTTACCTTCTGGGTGGGACCATCACATCTTTTGGGAAGTAAGATGCTCCCATAGGAATTCGAGATGGGTTCTTCGCTTGTCCAAACACCGTCCCGTTATCCTCGCCGTGTGTGACCTCAAAGTAGATCCTGGTCGACGCCGTTGGTCCGGCTCGAGAAAAGTAGTAAATCGACACCCAGATCAGAACTGGAGTTTTTTTGGTTATAGACAGGTCAGCAAAGGGACACAATTCTAAAGGATATACAGTTCGATGAGAGGAAAGTGATCGGATACTCGAACTTCGTCATCGCTCCATGGATAATCGTCTGTCCAGTTGACTAGTTCGTAGATCCAGGCAAGTACAGTGTGTGCGAGAATTGATGTCACCTGCCATATTTGGTAACTCCCCCTTTTCAACGCATTTTTTGTGGGTTCGTTGGCCTACATACTTTTTTTCAGGCCAGAATATGCTCCTCGTAAAATTTCGGCTCTTTGTACCTCACGTTGAAAGCTATATCGCAACAGGGACATACCTTAGAATACCTCTGGCACGACAAAATGGCAGAGTGACACAGCCATAACCTAAAAAGGAAAGTGACATCAATTCTCGCATATACTGTAAACCGACAGGCGAATCGCTCAATGAATACCCGAGCGTCTGAGGTTGTGTTGATTGTTCCGAGAAATACTAATAGCCTCTACGTCCTTCTTTCTGAAACCATTGTGTGCGTTGGATTCCAGCTTTTCGGCAGTAGTGTATGGTTGAAAGAGTTGACGCAAGAAAAGGAGGGGACGGGAAATCAATGTTGGTGCAGTACTACTATTGAGGGGGGTGGTCGTGTAATGCGGACAAGCCCATGCTGAGTGTCCCAGGACGCAAGAAGACCTACCCAGGGAAAATGGTATGCCAAACTTTGACGTGTTTTCCTCCGTATTGTTGAGCCATTTTTTAGGCAATCTACTTATTTGTGTATTATCCACCGCTCAAGGATTGGAGATAGTATTCTCCTTGATGTAAATGTATAAAAACAAGTCTGACGACCGGTGATCACTGGCAATAGTGCTCCCACCAGGGGCTGGTCATCGGACAAGTCATCGGACGTAACCCTCTGGTCACTCACTCAGAGGGTTACTGGCCGTCTAGACTCGAACCAGTCACTTCGCAAAATTTTGATGACAGTCGATCAAAACTGTTGGCGAATGTGATCGACTGTCATCACAACTCTTGCGAACGACTGGCTCGAGTCTACTGGCCGTCAGACATGTCATTGGACCAGTGACCCACAATGTTTCTCCGACCAGAGGGTCACTGGCCGTTGGACGTGTCGTTGGACCAGTGACCCTCTGGTCACTCACAATATTGAGGGTCACTGGCCGTCAGGCGTGTCGTTGGACCAGTGACCCTCTGGTTACTCAGTAATACTTACAATATTGCCCCGACCAGAGGGTCACTGGTCGTTGAGCGTGTCGACCGACCAATGACCTTCTGAAACCTTTCTTCATTTTATGGGCTATACAACGCCCAGTGCATCCTCTGATCTATACAACCAGAAGATCCTCTGGCCTATACGATCAGAGGATCGTCTAGATGATTACTAAACGTACACTCGTGATCGGAAGGGTTTTTTGTATTCTTGTCAAGGTTTCTTTTAGAGTGTTACGTTCGTAGTGAGCTTCTCATGGAAAACAGTCGAAATGGTGGTTAAACGGAGCATGCCCAAAAGAAGCTCGAGATACTAATAAAAAGCAAGTTGAAGCAGCAAGACGAAAATCATGGTTCCCAACCGTCTAAAATTCATTGGGAAGAGCCGAAGTGATGGATTATCAAGATGGAAAGAGCGTAGTGGCACTAATTGTAATTTATTCAAATTGTTTACACTGAGCCTACAACTGCTGGTGTTCGAAGTGTAGGTGTGAAACCGTCTTCTGTGGAAATGCACAGACGAACCGACATAGACGACATTTCCGTGCATTTAAGATCGATCCCCACATTTATCGTCTCTTGTAAATATAGTCTTTTAAAAGGACTTATAATTAATTCAAAGATTGTCTGAGCTGATATTCTTTCCAAGCATTGAGCAAATCCGCCTCATCCCAGGTGATTCCTGATATTGCAGACCCGTCACTGTGGCGGACGCTTAAATCGAATGAAAGTGACAGGTCGTCAAGTCCAGAATATTTAGCACACGGAAGATCAATGAAATCTGACTGAAAGTCAAATAGACATGAATTGAATAGTCCTTCCGAACACTGGATTCCCGCAGAATAGGGGGGAGTTGGGGGGGATGGGGCTAGACTTGTCAATCTGTCAAAGACTACACCAGCCAGAGGTCGGTCTATAATCCGTTCAGACCAACACTGTTGGATCAGAGCCCATAGTTCTTCGGAGCATTGCCAAGGTCGGGGTGGTCGATTGCCTTTAAGAACTTGAATCATCACATGTAGATCCATCTTATATTCCGGGAAAGGAGGTCGGCCAGTGAGAACCTAGAATAGTGAGTTAAGCATAAGGAAAACCAGCATCTCGTCAATTACGCAGGCCAATCTAAACGAACCTCTACAACTGTGCACCCAAATGCATATATATCTCTTGTTTTTGAGTACCCCGTCCCAGTGGGAACAGTGTCAGGATTCATCAACTCTGGGGCGAGCCATCGAATGGAGCCACGAATGTGAGCGCTACTTGAATTATTATTTGACTGTGTTTGTGTCTCAATGACTGACAGTCCGAAATCTGCTAGACAGCAGTGAAAATCATCGGATATGAGAACGTTAGACTGTTTTTTTTGGACGTTAGAATGAAATTAATGCATTCGGCACACCCTGTAAAAGACACGAACGACTTACACCTTTGATGTCACCATGAACAATGGGTGGATCCAGACCATGCAGATAAGAAAGTCCTTCCGCTATTTCTTTTATCTGGTGCAAGAAGTCTCAGACCAAGAGCTAGTAACAATGCTCAAACCAAGGTGAATGCAGCTCACCAAATACAGCTTTTTCTGAAACCTTGATTCATTCGATTTACGTAGAAAAGAACCGATGTCACCGTTTTGCATCCAAGGAGAGATAATACAATAGCTAGGTTGAAAAAGCTCCACGCTGACCCCATAAAGTGGGAGTATGCGTCGATGGCAGAGCTGTTTCCAAAGAAGGACTTCATTGCTCAAGTCCTAAAAACAAACGTTGCCGTTAGGAGAGATGGAACGCAAAAAATTTGCATACTTTGAACAATTTTGCTCTGTCCTCTGAAGAGCCGGTGAAAAATCGAAGAACTTTGAGGCAAACCACTTGCCCGTTCCTCCTTCCTTTCCATATGTCCTGGATGTGTGTAAACAATTCACTAAAGAAATTGTGAGACGGAAGAGTCAGCAAAAACTTACAGCAAAACCCCCTCCCGTCACAGCATGGGACCCTTCACGACTAACGTCGTGAATGAACATCGAAGGAGGGAGAGCCCCGTGGATCTTGTTCAGCAATTGCAGAGACTTGATCAGTTTCTTTCGGTGGACAGGTTCAAATACGGTTTCAAGTTTCTGTAAGGATAGCAAAAATAGTCAGGTGTTCCCATGTAAAAGAAATCAAATCATACTCACAATTTGCAAAAGTTCCATGACAAACGGTGCCCATCGAGGATCTACTGAGTGAATGTGGGAGTGGTTCTCTGGATGCAGCTCCTTTGTGGACCAAACACACGGGAGAGATGGGGATGCATATGTTGAGAGTTCTAAGTCCGGGCGAGAAGGATCGGGAGAACGAGGAATAAGATGTATCATCGCATCTGTAGAGGATATTTCGGTTCCTTTGCAGTGCGTATATACAGCGACAAGACACTCGACCTGTGGACTATCTACCGAGCATATAATGCTGACCTCTTCTTCAGGTTTTTTGAGAATACAGTTGAGGTCACGAAGTAACCGGGGTTGATTGCGGAGTAACGCTGAGGATTGAAGGACCATGTCAGTGGATGGGACTCTGTCGGTGGCTTAAAAGTCAGTACCAAACATGTTTTCTGAATGTTAGGGACGTACTTTCCGTTATACCAGTCTTTTATCAGGCACAAAAAGTTGACGTATTCCATGGGCTTGTTATGGAAATAGACTGCGAGAGTGTCCAGATATGTAAGGGAATCTTCTGTTGTCCATATCTTGGTGAACATATCGTAGAGCGTAAAAGTCGCAAAATGTCTGCTACTCATGTCTTGAGGGTGTGGAAGGAAGAGCGATGGAGTGAATACGTACCAATTCACATCATAGCATTGGTGCTGGGATCAGTGATGAATTCAGAGTTCGAAACTTTTTTAGGACTATTCGAATTTGGTGAGGAGGCTGTAGACAAGTGACAAGGTCAGGCACAGCCCCCATCTAGAACGATGACAAGATAAGATAAGATATTCTGGAAGCTCAAGGTGGAAAGGGAGAGAGGGCAAGAGAGTTCAAGTAAAGTCTGTCATCGAAGCGGTGAGAAGCAGAATGTATACCTGTCATTATTGAAGCTATGGCACATACGGGACTTCACGGTCCCATTGTGGAGTATGACAATAGGTACATATGACACTGGAGCCTGGCACTAAGAAATAAGTACTGCTCCCATAGTCATCACTAAAAACATTCATAGTAAGTACAAGCGGGTATAATTCGTCCCAGAATTGGACGTAACACGCCAACTGCTCCCCATACTACCTCCAACAAAAGAGACAACAATCGGATACAGCCAACTTGAACACGCCCAGGATGATAAGCAAATAATCATCTCTTTTCACTCCTATGCAGGCTGAAAACCATTTCGTCCGCTGACCACCCCAAACGCAGGTCCCTTCACTTCGCCTTTTCCCTTCTTCTTGCGTCCAAACATGTTCCTTAAATCCTCGACAAGCTCGTTAGGCTTTTCATAGGCAGCAAAATGACCGCCGCTGGAATGTTCGGACTCGAAAACTAGGTTTCCCGTAGTGCGCACCCAGCTGTCGAGGGAAAAAGGTGAGAGAGAAAGGGACAATTTATGAGTAAGGGACATTCCTCAGTCGGGTTTTAACCGATGTTTTAAATCAGACTTACCTTCTGGGTGGGACCATCACATCTTTTGGGAAGTAAGATGCTCCCATAGGAATTCGAGATGGGTTCTTCGCTTGTCCAAACACCGTCCCGTTATCCTCGCCGTGTATGACCTCAAAGTAGATCCTGGTCGACGCCGTTGGTCCGGCTCGGGAGAAGTAGTAAATCGACACCCAGGTCAAAACTGGAGTTTTTTTTTGGTTATAGACAAGTCAGCAAAGGGACACAATTCTGAAGGATATACGGTTCGATGAGAGGAAAGTGATCGGATACTCGACCTTCGTCATCACTCCATGGGTAGTCGTCTGTCCAGTTGACTAGTTTCTCGTAGATCCAGGCAAGTAAACCGACAGGCGAATCGCTCAATGAATACCCGAGCGTCTGAGGTTGTGTTGATTGTTCTGAGAAATAGCCTCTGCCTTCTTTCTGGAACCATTGTGTGCGTTGGATTCCAGCCTTTTCGGCAGCAGTGTACGGTTGGAAGAGTTGGCGCAAGAAAAGGAGGGGGTGGGAAATCAAGGTTGGTGCAGTACCGCTGTCGAAGAGGGATTGGTCGTGTAGTGCAGATAGAGGTTAACGAAGTCCATGCTGAGTGTCCCAGGACGCGAGAAGACTTACCCAGGGAAATTGGTATGCCAAGCTTTGACATGTTTTCCTCCGTATTGTTGAGCCATTTTGTAGGCGATCTATTTCAGCACGAAGGGGTGATTAGTCTTCGTTTGTACGCCAAAGGAGAGAAAATTCAACTTACGATCCGACCCCAGTCGCCTCCTTGGGTCACTGAAAAAGTGTGTGTGCTAGTGAGAATGAGTGACAGACTTTAGAATTACACTTACCATACTCGTTGTATCCAAGAGCGAGCATCAGCTTATTGCCAATCTGGAGCACAGTGACTCGACGTTAGCATCCAAACCTCTGAATGAGACGTTAAAAGTAATCGTGCTGCGTACGCACCTCCGCATAATGCGTAGCCGTGAACCCAGACTTCTTTGGACCTTCTGAGAAGGCATATCCAGGCAAACTGAAAGCGACCACATGAAAACTGGGGAACTGGCCCTCTTCAGACGTTTGCACAAGCAACGGCAATATCTTGCGAATTTCAATGAAACTACCAGGCCCTGAAAGCGGTTCGACATCAGCAAAGAACGTCTCAAATAAGAGAAATGCCAACGCACATCCATGAATGAATAGCAATGGAATCGCCGTCTCGAGTGTGCTTTTCTTATGCACGTAGTGAATATTCAATGTCCCATGCCCGGTAACCGCTATATCCCTCGTAAACTGAGGCACCTCGTCGTTCAGTTTTGCTTCCTGAGCTTTCCAATCGAACCCGTCTTTCCATCTCGAAACAAGTCGCTTGATATCCACTAAAGGAGCTCCATAGCGCCATTCGGCATCTTGAAGTTCGTCCGGAAAGGTAGCGAGTTCGAGTTTCTTGCGCAACAAGTTGATTTGGTCGTCTGTTACGGATATTTGGAAGGGCACTTCCACAGACGTTGGAGTGACCGTTTCCGACATCGCTTTGACCGGTTCTAGTGTGTCGAGTCGCAAGAAGCGAATCCGCTTTGATCAGCCCAGAAGTCCCGCTTTTATAGAAAGGTTTTCGTATTCATGCTCGGAAGGATCCTCGGGTTTCTTTGCTTGGAAAGGCGTATTCTTGAAGTTTCTTCTAGAGTGTTATGTATGTCATAGTGAGCTTCTCGGAAACTTCCCTAGGCCTGGGATGGCACTCGAATTTGAAGAGAAATAAAAAGCGAGCAGCTGACTCGCACTTTTGTATGTGTGAGACGCGCCAAAATGATAATCGTGACCATTTCCAACCATCATCAAAGTTCTGCGGCCGAAGTGATAGGTTTTTACCGTCCTGATACCCTTCATTGGGCCTTCAAGATAAGTAGAAAGAGCATACTTATTAATAATTTACACTAGGCCTATAACCCACTACCGATATTCGAGGACTCGGAGAACCCGTTGAAGATACAAAGTATAAAGCCCTTTGTAGACATAGTAATATTGCTCGAAGTACCAAAATATTTTTTCAGACAAAAAGTGTCGTGACAGATTGTCTGCCCCGGTACTCTTTCCAACCATCGAGCGAATCAGCGTCATCCCAGGTGGTACTGTGAGACATCACTGTAGTTGCCTGATACTGCAAACCCATTGATCACTGTAGTCCTCTGGTGTAGCCCGACTAGAGAGGGACTTGAGTGAAGATGATTTGACCCTTCTACGTGGAGGTGAGGATGTATTACTGTACAAGGAGGTTTTGCCCTCTAGTGTAATCTGACTAGAGAGGGACTACGAAGTGTAAGATGACCTGTCGCTTCTACGTGTATTATGTGCAAGGAGATTTGACCGTGGCTGGGGAGTGTCGTCGTTTTCTGGAGCCGCAGAGAGCAAAGCAAGAATAGCTCGCAAACGACTCCCTCCGGTTACTATCTGGGACCAAGGCCAAGTGTATACATACATGTGGCGGTCGATTCAAAATACTAATTCTCCCGAGTCGTGTATACTGCTATTAAAAACACAACAGTGGATAAATTGATGCACTTGGACAATAGATAGCCACCTTTCACTATACAGGCTGAAAACCATTCCTCCCGTCAACCACCCCAAACGCAGGACCCTTCGCTTCACCCTTCTTCCGTCCAAACATGTTCCGCAAATCCTCGACAAGCTCGTTAGGCTTTTCATAAGCAGCGAAATGACCACCGCTGGAATGTTCAGACTCGAAAACTAAGTTTCCGGTAGTGCGAACCCAACTGTTAAAAATGAAAAGGAGAAGTTGTCACAGTAAGGGATGTCGTCAGTCAAGTTTCAAGACCTGAAAGCCAGCAAACCGTACCTCCTGGGTGGGATCGCCACAGATTTCGGGAAGTAAGACGCCCCCATTGGAATCTGAGGAGGATTCTTCACTCGTCCAAACACGGACTCTCTGTCCTCGCTATGCGTTACCTCAAAGTAGATCCTAAGCGACGCCGTCGGCCCAGCTCGAGAAAAGTAGTAAACTGACACCCAAGCCAAAACTGGAGTTGGATTACCGCAGAAGTCAGTGAGAAATTTTCGACATATAGAACCTCACAGCTCACTTTCGTCATCAGTCCACGGATAATCATCTGTCCAGTTCACTAGCTTTTCGTAGATCCAAGCAAGTAAACCAACAGGCGAGTCACTCAACGAGTACCCGAGTGTCTGAGGTTGGGTTGAATGTTCCACATAATAACCTATACTCTCTTTCTGGTACCATTGCGTTCGTTGTATTCCAGCCTTTTCAGCAGCAGTGTATGGCCGGAAGAGTTGACGCAGGAAAAGGAGAGGATGAGAAGTCAAGGTTGGTGCAGAACCACTTAGAGGGAGTAAATAGTTCGAAATTTGGATAAAGTGAAGGGGCTAGATAAGACTTACCCAGGGAAATTGGTATGCCAAGCCTTTACATGTTTTCCTCCGTACTGTTGAGCCATCTTATAAGTGATCTGTTTTAACAATGGAAGGTCAACAGGACATGCCCATACAACGAAAAAAAGGGTAAACCTACGATGCGACCCCCATCACCTGCTTGGGTCACTGAATGGAAGTGCACAAATGAGAATGATTGATAGACGTTCTCGATGCAAAGCTCGTTCGTACTCACCATACTCGTTGTACCCAAGAGCAAGCATTAGTTTATTGCCAATCTGTAACAGAGGAGCGATGTCAGCATCAGAAACCTCTCATATATATGTAGTATACTTCGGCATAGTGCGTAGCTGTAAAGCCAGACTTTTTTGGACCTTCCGAGAACGCATAGCCAGGCAAGCTGAAAGCGACAACGTGGAAACTGGGGAAATGGCCCTCTTCAGAAGTTTGAACAAGCAACGGCAGTATCTTGCGAACTGCAATAAAACTATCGGGCCCTGATTCCGAGTCAACATCAGCGAGGAACGTCTCTAGTAGGTCAAATGCCAACATACATCCATGGACAAAAAGCAACGGAATTG